>JASANE010019795.1:0-173443 GCA_030248225.1 Trileptium ribeirensis | reverse complement strand
TGGCATGGTCTTTAAATTGCCGAATTCGCGCAGGTTAATCAAAATTGTTAGTATATTATGATACGTTAGATACCTGAAATTTTGCCTTGATAGAAAGGGCTCAGGCAACGCCTCAGCTCCGAAAATTATGCCAAGAACAACGAA
This sequence comes from Trileptium ribeirensis, assembly GCA_030248225.1. Taxonomy (NCBI): domain Eukaryota; kingdom Metazoa; phylum Nematoda; class Enoplea; order Enoplida; family Thoracostomopsidae; genus Trileptium; species Trileptium ribeirensis. Next base: position 173,299 of record JASANE010019795.1, on the reverse strand, counting down.
CTAACTGTGAAGTACTTCGTGTGGTTTTAAACAGGGCTTCCTTTACTTTTACTTGTGCCGAGGGAAAATTATCAGGTTTACCAGAACCAGGAATAACTTTTAAGAAATTCACCCATTGTACTTTTTCTTCAAATGCCTCGTAAATTGGTCCCAATATTTTCTTCAAGTAATTCGTGAATTCGTAAGGGAGAAAAGAATTGCAAAGAATACAGCTAAATACAAAACCGGTAAATTTAATATTTAACTCTCTAGTAAAAATTTTCTAAGTTAGAGTGCTGAGTCATACTATAGTCACGACAGCCATCAGACGGTACTGTCTGTATGTGCTTGTACTGACTGGATCGGACATTAAATAGCGATGCGAAACACCCATTTTAAGATCTGGGTCGCTGCGGTGCTATCGAAAAATAAACCCCAGATCATAGGTTAAAATTTGTCAGGACCTCTGAATTTCAGTTAATCTGCTGTCTTAAAATATATACTTTTACCCTGGCTCTTTGGTACAGAAAGAAATTCGGATTCGACGCGTGCTAGGATTTCAGACGCTATCAAATTGGAGAAAAACTTTATCAATGTGGCCCGAAATTCCACACTTTAGTAGTGTCCTCGGAAATTGGATCCATTGAGTTACTGCATACTCTAGGTCACTAAGAGACGTTAAAACTTAAAATATACCCATTTTTTAAATTTTCCCTGGATCAGGGTCGATCCAGTACCTTCGCGAAATTGTCTAAACTAATACAAAATCCCCGAACACAAAGTATTAAATTCCTCAAGTTCGGCAAGCTAGGCATTGTGTACAAACCTCGCGACAAAATTTCTTAGCAAATGAGAATTGCTAGGTTTATTAGGAGGCAGGAAATCGGTCCATTTTTACTGGAACATACAAGCTGAATTAGGGCCTTCGCATTGAGCGTCCTTTTTGGTTCGCGAGTGTAAGCAAGAAAACTGCTAAATGCAAGAGAAATAGGTCACCACTGAGCTGCGATTGAGAATCAGCATATATATTTATATATATTTTCACGTATAAACTTTGGTCATTAGATTTAGCTGATATCCAGCAAGGATGATGTTGCCACGCGAAGCCTTCACGCCCTATCAAAGTTGTTAATCGTGGAGGTGGGATCCACATTGTACTTTCGAAATAGCTTCCGAGCCGGCAAAACATCCTTATTCCATTCTTACTTAAATGGATTTTGTTGTATTACGACGCTTTGCCAGTCAATCTAGGTATTCTAAGTCCCGATGAATGGGCCATCGGATAAGTCAGAGATGAGCCAAATAAAAGAGACCGTTATGAATTTGCCGTTCAACATTTCCCTGCACAATGGAATTGCATATTATAAACACGTTCTTGGGAATAGCCAATCCTGACCCGCAAGTGGGCGTTAGGATTTCACTTAATTAACTGGGATTAAAAATAACACAGCAGCAATATGGGTTGTAAAGATAACCTTTCTGTCAAGGATTTCACTTCTGAAAGGGATTGTCAGGATATAGGAGATTAGAACCAAAGTTGTGAGCTATTGTGCACCTGCTGCTATGTCATGTCGGTTGAACGTACGATACAGTTCATTAGTGCAGAGTCGTACCACAGTACTCCGATGAACTATTGATTGATTACATTGATCACAACTGCCAGAAAGTGCATCAAATTTACGCATTTTCACAACAGCCAATTTTTCGTGTCTATGAATCCAATTTCCCTACTCTCGAAGCCTGGAATTAGTCAAATGATCGCATTTCCATAACCGCTTGAGCTATATCATTGAAATCGACGTCATTCTGTGAAGTAATTCATCTTCTGGGTAGTTGAAAATGAGTTATTGCTACTGCCGTTACTTATACTAATGGGTTAGGGTTAGGTAAACATAGGCCTCTGAATAGACCCATGACACGAAAACACCATAACATAATACGTATAACATTGGGCTACAATCACGGCCAGAAATTTCGATCGATTTCAATTAAACGAAATTCCGATCGATTTCGATTAAACGGAATTTCGATCGATTTCGATTAAACGGAATTTCGATCGATTTCGATTTCGTTCGTTTTCGATTTTTGCGCAATTAGATAAATTTGAAAATTTTAAAATTTCGATTTTTTATTGATTAAACGAAATTTCGATCGATTGCGATTAAACGAATTTTCGATCGATTGCGATTTCGATCGTTTTCGATTGCATTTATTTCTGGCCGCGACTGTATTTCTGTGCAACATTTCAGTAGTCTCGGTGTACTTACTAATGTGTTGTGCTAGTATGCGGCTATTGTGACAGTCTGGCTCAATGTGCATTAGTTTTACGTGACAGGGCTGGCTCATCCTGAGTATTTATATGCTTCCGTATAGTTTCAAATACACGACAACTGCAATATCTCGTTGAGAGCATGAGCAATATGGGTGCTATTAGACTTATTTTAAACAGCAATTCTATGTATAAGCTGCTGTGTACGTTACGTTTGTATTGCTTGTATCTAAGTTACATTGTTGTGTCTGAACGGGCCTGTGATATCATAAATAGCAATAAGATTGTAACATACATTAAGCAGAATCAACAATCAGATTCATCACATTGGCAATATGACAAGATACCAGTAACTAAATTAAACAGCTGGCTTCTTTAATGTATGGACCTACCAGTTTCCAGCTCTCTCCTATTTCCATCCCTTAATTATGAATCTGAATGATGCACCCCGGTAAGTGAGGGACCGAGTCGTATCCAGAAATCACTGAACACCATTATATGAAAAACAAACTTGAAAATATGAAATGAATAAAAAGTGTGACACAGTAACGCATAAGGGAACAATAGCGTAATGTACTAGAGGCGCAAATCTGTCGCCACAAACCGCAATATAATGAGATAATCATCAACATAACGGATGTCCTAAAGTACGGGTATGCAAATGATGTTCAGCTTACAATAGTTGCCATCTGCAAAATGCAAGGCTCACACCTCTTAATGTGCTGGCAAATTGTTTGCTTCAACCAGCAGGTGAAACTCTCTCCAGTTGACACAAGATGTGACAAATATTTTTAAGTCCGTTTACAAGCTAAAAGTTTGAATAAATTATCTAAAAAATTTCAGTAAAAATGTTTCCAACCTCAGTAAGACACATATCGTGAACAGTCCTAAGGCTATCAGTTTGTTGCTTTTTGACCAATGTGAACTTAAAAACACTGAATTTATATTGCGATGTCCCCATTTCGTGGGCAAAATTCGGCGCCAGGCGGTCCCAAACCACGAGGCCCCATGTTCACGTCTGCGTTCTCGACGAATGAAAAGGCCTGCTACAGCAGTGTACGCTCGTTAACTCTGAGAAAACACCAATACTTACAGGTTCGACTGATGCTTTTTGCCTTGTGTATGCGCCAAATAGCTACCCTACAACAATTAAAAAAATTATTTTATGTTATATAACGCAATTAATTTGATAAATAATAACGCAAGTTCTACCACTAATAGATACAATGGAGCAACATTTAAAATAAGATATGTTGAAAACTTCGTTTTGTTAAGTATAGTTTTGTATGTACAGTTATTTATTCCTTATGGCACATGAATCACAATTGTGGAGACAAGTGCTTTTGATGGAGAAAATCTCAGGCCTCCCCACCCAATTTGGAGAGCCCAGTAGTTTACTGAGATGAACATAACTATATTGGCTACAAATTTATGAAATGAGCCGCAAATCAGCCATATTACTTGAATTGTTAAGGCGATATATACCAGCTTATTGCACGTTTAGGGACTCACAATGTGCAAGTATACAGAGGATAAATTGCTCTGCAAAATCAGACCTATAACTTATACCTCAAGTATTTGAGTAGATCTTCGTGTATTTTGGGTGTCTTGGGCCATTCAAAAACCCGTTTTGACCAAACCCTGCAGCGTTAATAATGGCAAGAGCAGCACACAATTTGCTAATACTAGTTGCTCTACAAGATGACACTAAAAGACTCATATAGCTTTATATTCTATATTTTTTGGATCTTACAGGCCGATTTGAAACCCCTTTTTAATTAAAATAAATACTACATCCTAAGAGAACCGCGCAAAACAAAGTATTTTATACAGTCATACAGAAGCTTATTTGCTCTACAAAATGAGCGCAACTTGTAAATATTCTACAACCGGTAATCGAGATACTAAAAATAACGTGATTTTCCAGCCTCTTCGGTGCCCGAGCAGACCAAATTCGGCTCGCTTTTTGGGGGAAGACATTAGAAACGTGCGTCGTGCCAACTAAATGGCATAGATAGAGATTTCAAGCTTTCATACCAGCTATAGCACCAATCAATACGCCCAGCCGAACTTGAGTTATGCTCGTCAACCTAAAAATCCAATAAAGGCCACTACCAAATTTCACTACAATTCCAGTAAGAATCCTCCGCTTCGCCCGCTTCACTTGCTATACGCAGAATTCAACAAGACGATCCAAAAGTATGCTGTTTCTATAATTTCACTATCCATACTTTATCTACATAAAAATAAAATGTTTCTTATTATAAATCAAGGCACCTTCCATCAGCAAAAAACAAAATACAATTCTAGAATATTACTAGAATATTAAATTGAATTATTGTCTAAGTGTAGCCAGCGAGACGAGAGAAGCAAAAAATTCTTATCAGCCGGAATAGTGGAGAAATTTCATACGCCTGTTATTGGGAGTTTTTAGGGTGACACGCATAAAATTCCTTTGGCTAAACTGATTGATTTGCACGGTGACTCACTTGAAAGCTTGAAATCTCTATATGTGCCCTTTAGTTAGGCATGAAGTTCGATTCCAGCACCTCACCCGAGTTGCTCGGGGGCGATCCCGATGGGGCCTAGAAAATCACGATATTTATTGTATCTCCGCAACACAAGGTTCATTTTGTAGGGCAAATAAGCCCTAAAAACTCCATAAATGCTTACGCGGCTTTATCAAGATATAGGATTAGGTTCAAAATCGCTTTATAAAGAGGAACATTAAACCCAAAATACAAAAATGGCAAAATCTATGCAACTGTTTTACCTATGTGTTTTTGGTCTCATTTTGCACAGCAACTTAGCCTATACATATCTGGAAATCGTTACCATGGCTGCTATTGTCATTATTTACGCTGCAGGGTTTGGTCATAACGGTTCCTGAATAGGATATGATACACTCAGAATTCGCCATCTTAGCGTTAAGGTAAGCTACTAGCAATAATTGCAATTTGTTTCGCGCATCTTTGAATGAGCTCTTAAAGTCGGGATATCCGACCGCGTCATATCCTTTAGGAACAACAGACTCCAACAGATACAATAACATTCATCCTACTAAACCTTCCAGAGGCCAACTGTACTATCAATTACTGTTGAGTTTAGTCTAGTCAATAATACGTAATCATTAACTCGCACAGTCTCTTTGAATGGTTGACCGATCGTATGGATATAACATTAAATATATGTTAAATGACGATCAAAGGCGATAAAGGAGCAGGGATAAGAGATTTTGCTAATTTCACCTTCGCGTTGTCTAAGAATTTATGGTAAAAATGGTAAGTTTAATGTAAAAGTTTATGGCCACATTTATTTAATTGATGTCGCCGATACTTCGTCCGGACAACTAGGAAATAAACTTCGAAATTAATATCACATATATATTAATGCCAACTTCTTTGGCCAACTGATAAGAGCTCTGTAAAACTTTAACGCCAACTTTATATAAAATTTAAAATTAGTATTTGCCGATGTCCTCAGTCGCACTTGCTTTATTGACCCAATAATCCAAAAGGCCTATTACGACGAACAAATTGAGCGGCAAGCGTCAATAAAAGTTCCAGCGCTTATATATACCGGTGCAATACAAACTTAATATTAGATTCCCAATTAATATGAGACTACGTACAGCCGTATACAAATTTTATATTAAGTTAATATACTTTGAGTTGTTTGTTTAGTTAGTAGAAGCTAACAACACTCAGCTTATATAAAATCCATATCAAATTGATATAAACAATTATACTTGGATGAAGAAAAAGGACGCGGTTAAGTAAACAAAGAACATTCCCTCAGTGGTGGCCAAAGTGCCACACGAGGTTCGGATTCGGACTCAGCAAGTCCGAACATTTTAATATGTAACACGTCCATATTAGGACGAAAGAAGGTACGGGTGGGCTATCGGGGAAGTCCATGACAAATTTTGAAAAAATTAGGGTGTTTTAAACGGCTCCCGGGGTTTCGGGGTATATTTTTCTGGGGTGTTCTGTATACTTTTGTGTTAGTCTCGACAAGAGAAATTCAATGAGGGGTTATACGCCTATCGGGGCATTATTTCCGCGATTTCCATGGGAGGGGGCACCCAAAAGTGGGCACTGCGGCCCGGTCCGGGCTCAAATTAAATCCTCGGATCTGGGGATTACAACGATACCTATACATATATGCACGTTTAATATTCGTAGAGTTGTTTAATTAATGGTGTTGTGCTCGCTTACGTATATACTTATTTAGCCATAAGTCGGTTGATCCGTGTCGGATCTCCACGAAACGGATCTCATTAGAAAGATCGAAAAATTTGCTACCAGAAATCTTAAGGGCTAAATTTACGGTTTCTCAACGGTTCCGGAGTTATGGAGCGGAGCCGATAAATTTGATACCAAATTTTCATAAATTTCTTAAAATTTGATCTTTTATTTCGACTAGCAAGAATGAACGCTGGCAATTAATATTTCTTTTATCTTTGTAAATTACCAGTGCAGTTGTGAATATTGAACACTGGTAGAGGATATTTTACTTTTCGTACTAAAACTTTTCAGAAAATTTGTTCGTTTGCTGTTCGCTATGTGACGGGTGTCCGTCACGGCCAGACTTTTCTATCAAAAATCGAAGTCAACTTTGCGGTTCCTACCACGCAGGGTAGAGCTATTCCTACGTATCGGGGCGGGCGAGGAGTCGTACCGTCCTAAATTCTACGAGTCGAGTATGGCAAGAGCTCGCCATACTCACAATTTCTACCTATAAAAACACTGATTTCCAAGCGTAAAAGTCCCTACATTTTTCCTTAAAATCATCCTAACTAAACAAGATAAATTATCCTCAACTATTAGTACCTCCAAACTTATAAATTACAAAGGTACAATAACGTGTAACAATATCATACAAATAGCAATGTAAATTGGCGCTTTTATGGCAAAGAAAACGGTACAATTATGGTGCAACAAGTATATATATGTTCATAATCAATGGTACAATACATCATTATAATCGTGAAAATGGTACAAAATCATAACAAACTGCAGGCGCTTTTACGGCCTTTAACAACACAAACATATATTAAATTTAAGGATCTCAAAACAGTATAGAATCATGATAAAATATAGGCGCTTTTATGGCCTTTAACAACGCAAAAGTATGGTATGAATATGGTTCACACAAATATATAATACGATCATAATTATACGAATCAAGCGAATAATACGTGCCTTTATGGCCATCAAACATGGTACAACAAAACGATGGTAACGGTACTATATATAGATATATACGCGATTTAAGCATGTCAAAGTGGCCTTTATGGCTCACAACAATCGATAATTATATGTCTACATATATATACGGTAACAATATTTCGATAATTCTTCATCCCTGAAATGTTACCCTTTTCTTTTATCAAACTGTCGGCGGTGCATGTAGAAATATGACGGAAATCTCTAGTTGGTAGCGAGGCTAATGGACGTAACGATTCATGATTTGTGCTAAATATATATATACGTTTTATAAATAGGGTGACGACAGAGTCTTGCTGTCGGTTCGTATGTACGGGGGAAGTCGGCTTATATTGTCACTTGAGCACGGAGGGGTTATAGATTGGTTCTAATCCCATTTACGTACGTGTTTCGATGTTACAGTGGGTTTCGTACCCAGTTGGATCATCTCCGTTGGGTATTCCAAGTTGGGGAGACCTTCGCATCTAAATTCGAAAATGTTGGCCATTACACTGCGGACAAGATTAGTGGTGTTCGATAAAATGTTGGCCATTGGACTGTGGCCAGGATTATTGAGGTCTTCCACTAAATGTTGGCCATTGGACTGTAGCCGAGATTATTTGGGGTATTTGTAAATGCTGGCCATTGGAGTGTGGCCAGGATTATATCTGTAAATGTTGACCATTAGAGTGTGGCCAGGATTATTGGACTGTCTATTAAATGTTGGCCATTAGACTGTGGCCAGGATTATTGGGGTATTTGTATATGTTGGCCATTGGAGTGTGGCCAGGATTAAGGGTTTTCGATAAAATGTTGCCATTAGGCTATGGTCAGGATTAATCCACCACGTAACGATCCAGTATGGATCTGTTACATAAGAAATTCAGCGATGCATAATTTGTCAAGCCAAATTCATAAACTTTATAATGTATAATAATGTATATACTGCAGACAATTATATAGAATATGTCATAAACAATTTCGTTTACATATTTAAAACTGCGGATGTTTCTGGCCCTACATCCATCATTACTTACTAGAATACCTGCTATCCATCAATACTAGATATAACTATTAATGTTGCTGATTGGTTCGATTGTGCAACAGTGGCTTTTTACAGCTCCGGCTCAGCAGTGGTTTTTGACGCGCCGTATAGGTACTTTGGGTTTGCAACAAGTTCAATGCAACCATGCAGCAATATGGGTTTTCATCACAAAGCTGTCGTGCTATTTGCACACTTCATTTTACACTGTCGTACAGCTGCTTTAGTTTTTGTTGCACTGCACTGCTGTCTTTCCGCAACCGTGTTCAGTGAGTGAACACATCTTAATGTGAACCACGCATAAACTAAATATTGCTAAATATAGGACACCTCGCAAAAGGTTTCTTACACAGTGGAAATCTAACGGTCTTTATGAAACGCCTAGTAAACTCACCTCGTTATTATGCAGCGTCAAACATAGCTTGCACTCGTATCCGCCCAAATGATTTTTCATAAAATACGGATCCTGAAAAATATATCGATATGCAGCAATAAAAGCCTAAAATTTTAAATATACATGTCTTAATCAGTTCAGATCGGACGCAATATGAACTAGACCTTAATCGAAAGCGGTAAAGCTTGCGAACAGTCCGCGAATAACGATTGAACAGCTGTTACTTTTTCGCGAATGGCTCGCGAAAAATTTGCTCTTATTTCTGAGTGTAATATGTGTAATATTCCTCAAAATATATGTAATGTTACGGTGGTGCAAGCCGTCGCCAACAGCAACCGACGTGTTATTTATGACGATTTTCAAAGCTAAACTTAAAAATGTTTGCATTCAACACGAATGTAAACTGGTGATTTCGCATGATTGAAATAGCAGTTTTATGCCTTAGTAAGTCGAATATACATCCTAGTTTCAAATTTATTAATAGGCCTATAATATAAACAATACCAATGTTCCACACCGATCACCTGTGCTGAGTGGCAGGAAGTGTGCCAACCAATGTTTAAGAATTTCTAATAGCGGATCGTGTTCAGGAATGCGGGACAATTTCCAACCATTAAATATTCGAATATACCAAATGCTTTGCTGATACTATTAGATTTCCACCATTCGCATAAGTTCCAGAACTTTGCGAACAAAGGGTTTGGAACAATACCAGACTTAAAAATTTACATCATAACCCATGATACCTTCAATGATACCAAGAGTCGATGATTATCCACAATATGGAACATTATGGACTATTCATCTTTTCGCTGTTTTCACCAGGTAAGTCATAAACATGGCTAACCCTCTTAAGCTTCTTGGATCACAAAGTTTACACCGCCCGCCCCCCCCCACCATCTTACTAATGATTTATACGCCATCCCGAGTTCACAAACCACTACATTACACCCCAGCCACGGTCTTGGACCATTATTTCTGACCCCCTGTATGCCCCCATTCTTGGACAACTAACAAAAATTATTTTTTCACAATTTAGTTGTTCAAGGGCCTGAACGGGTTTGAAATAGTAATTTAGTGATCCATAACCTGAGTGGGGTGTAAATTCAGTGGTCCAAGGACATGGGTAGGATATATATAAATAGTTAGTCCAAGGCGGTGCAAACTTGGTGGTCCAAAAACATTGGTGCGGTAGCCATTACTATAACCCGCTTGGTGGGTCATAACCAGAAGGTATAACGCCGAAAACGACCACGACATGACAAGGACGAAAAAACCAAAAGCTAAAGAGTGTCACACTCTTCAGCACAGTCGACTATCATCGACTCTTGATGATACTGATTTATTACTGCTAAGTCTATAATGCGATAGAAGTCTAAATGCAATGCAAATTACAAGATAGTTTGGAAATACTGTAAACGATTAAAAATACAATGTGGGTTATGTTAATTAGATGTAGACTAATGAGCTAAATTCCAGAAATGTTGGACGTGAACATTTATGAACATCAACCCGAGATTGCCTTGTATAAGAATCTCTATATATAACTGCTATCTATATGTTTTATCTTTAATGCACGTCATTCCAGCGTAAAATATATATCTACTCTTTGTTTTTCCAGCATTTGCGTTTCGACAAAGAAAAATTCATGATGACATCAGCTATAAAATCTTCGAAAATATACAAAGACAGACTGGAGTTGAACATGGAACCTCTTGATCGATAAGCAAGCACACTATAACAGAGCTATATTTGCTTGCAGATTTACTTTACAGGAAGGTTAACCCGCCATCTTGCTAAAGTGCGAGATAATTATTTTTTCGTTTATGGTATATCTTTTTGATCTTTATAGCAATAGTTATGTCGTTCATTGCAAGGAGTCGTAACCATCAAGAAAATGTGTTACTATAAAAAATTAAATATGTTTTTGTTACGCTATGTTCAAGAAAGGCCGTGTAGTACGAGCTAGCCGCAATGGGTGTAGTACGCCGAACAGGCCTTAAAGATTCCAACAAGGAGCTATTGAATGGCTTCCGCAGCTATAAAACTAGTTTCTATTACGCAATGATTCACAGACACTACAACTGGTCTAATAACTATAACCATGCTGCACATTTCAATCACTAAATAATTTAGAAAATAATGAAGCGTCTAATTCGAAAAATGAGTACCTTACTATACTCTTGCACAAGCCAAGAATAAGCGTTTGTGAAAAATTATCAACATTGTAATTGATATGAACAATACGGTTGGCATTACGCTGCGTAAAAACTATAAGTACTTTACCTTATTTAGATCAATCGTTTCCAGAGCCAACTGGCGTAAACGCTCCCGCCTATCGCGATTAGCGTCAGACCATGACGCAACCCCGCCGCTGCCGGTTTTACCGCCGGCGCGGTGCTGAAATAAAAATGAAAAAGAACATGCGAAGCCATTTGCACCATAAAAAATGAACAAAATAAGTAAACAAACAGAATCAAAAATAAACAAAATAAACCTATAACGACACTCGAAACTTCTAGAACGTACATCATCTATGACATATGGTTATTATATATAATACGAAGTTGTGGATAATTAACGTCAACATATTTTCATAAGCGTTGACGGTTTTCTAAGAACACAAGAATTCAAGTTTAGATAAAATAAGAGACCCATAATATACAGAATAAACTCATGTGTATTCAAATAAGAAAATATTTTTTTAAAATTATGTTCTAAAAATACTGTTAAACGTCGTAAAAAAGCTTAAAAGTTACTTTTAACAAAACAGAGAGTCTTCATGGTGATGAGGCGATTTATTAAATGCTTTAACTTTTTCCAGTGAAACCACTGAATTTTGAAATTTTTGGTTTCGCAGCCGTTCTCGGTTGAACTGAAGGTACTTACATTTCATGCTCCACCGTGGCAAAACTCAGAGCCCCCGTTTCCAGATGAATCGGGGTGACAGTTGGTTCAGGGCCCTGTTTTTGTTCGGAGAATGGGGAACCAGATCTAAGTTCCGAAAGATTAACCACTTTGGCATTAGTGATCGCAAATGAGATACCCTACCGACACAAAAGAGTCAAATATTGTTTTGAAATTAAGCGATTACGGGTACTTATCAGTTTAATTCGGTCTTGTAATAACCATAAAACACATATATCATGCAATAACGCTGCAAAATATTTATATACTCAGCATAACCACATTGAAATATTACCTAAGAAGTAAGAAGAAATATCAATCATGTGAACCAGTCTTTCATTATAAGTGACAGGAGCCACTGATTTCTGAACATCGTACAATAGGAATTTTGTTTCCGACAATATTATAAACAAAAAATACACAATGTTTGGCTGAGTGACAAGGAAACCTCTAATGATTCAATTACCATGCTATGTCCTACAGATATAAATATCTGAACTATAGTACAGCAATTAGCCAGTACAACGAAAAACCGAGAAAGACTTACTTGAAAATCCATTGCCATCGCGTACAAGCTTTACTAGTAGCGTTGCTGAACAATTTATTGTAGAAGTGGACTATAACTATACGTATATAACTGTGAATAATTATGTCGCTACGTGTAATATATTTTTATTCTGATTTATTGCACCGGACTAGACGAAGTGGGCGGAGTTTCCACTGAAGGCGATAAGAGAAAAAATCATGAAAACTTTGCCTGCTTGTGTAACTCATAAATCATCTTCGGGTGGATGAATGTCGACAATTTTTTGTTCGATAGTAAGGTATTGCCAATGTGTCCTTCAGTTGAACGCTAAGAGCTCCGTATGACCATTTCTACTTCCAGGTTAAAATGCTCAAAACATGTTTTTAATGGTTTTTCGCCAATATGTCCATACGGGTACCAGTGTTTTTCAGCTCATATACCTCGCCAGAGGCGTCACATCAGAAACGGGAGATAGAGTTGCAACTTTTTAAAATTAATACCCGGACCCTTCAAAATAAAAAAACAGGACCCGGACCAGAAATTTTTAAAAACGAATCCACGGAGCCGGAAACGTACAACGTAGATAAATGATAAATAAACATACATATATAGTATAGTTTTATACACATACATGTTATAATGTAACTATAATTTGTAACGTTATACTGTTACATGGCATGCAATATGGCTGGTAACATATATGTAACTCGAAATGGTTCGTAGTTCACAGCAATCATTTCAGAGATTGCCTTACAATATTGGCGCTTTGCTGCGGTGTCAACTGGAAACATTTTAATTCAACACGTCACCAAAATATAGATACATTAGTTCTACTTTTCTGATACGGTAGATAAGATAGGATTAGCTTTAAGGTAAGCTGGCAGCGCATCCATAAAATTAATGGTACAAATTTTTACCCCTCAAGTTTTAAAGTGGCTAGTCTATTATGTAGTAATTTTACATCAAGTGCAAATCATTTAACTTGAATCCTCTGTAATATCAACAATTGGGAAAATTTTCTCCTCAACATGGTAAAATTGTGTCACCTTTTACGTGCAAGTACAATTTAACTAAATTTGTATGCGGCACATATTAAAAGTTACGACTACAGTTGTAAACTGCCTGAGTCTTTAGTGTGAGATAGTATCGTTTGAGCAGCGAGCGAGCACAAAAATTTTGAAAATTAATTTTTTGACCAGATTCTCAGTTAGAACGGAGGATCCTTAGAGTTAGTAGCGTCTATTTAAGGCGACTAGTGCATTTTCCAACATAACCCTCGCATACTGCACACCAATAGTCAGTCATCAGATGGTTGTTTTTGGTGAGAACGACTTTTAATTGAACATAAATATTAAATCAAGCGAGCTAGAACCAGAGGGTTTTGAATTAGAATCCTCCATTAAATCAGCGTCGCAGACAAGAAGTCCGGGTATTTTTGGCAGTCCCCGGACCCAGACCTTGCAAAATAAAACAACTGGACCAAAATGTTGAAAACGAATGCCCGGATGCTGATCCAACTTTTGGTTCACCACTATCAGTTTTCTGCGATTCCGCCCCTGGGCTGTTGTGGGCCTCAATATGGCTCGTCGACTTTTTTTAATTTCGCTGTTTCACATTTCGACATGTCTGAAGTGTTTGTGCATAAGGAGTGCGCTTAAGGTCATATCTCCTGCTGAATAAGGTGTTTTGTAATCTTTAGTCCAACTAGACTATATATATTATACTTTTCAGCAATGAGCAGTGGCAACCGAAATTAACAGGAACCGGTTGATTTAAACTCTATTAGTAATAGTATTAATTTTATAGTGAACACTTCATTTAATAGTTTACAATTTCATTCATAATAATGTAGAAATTTAGGATATTTTTGGTATGTTGGGGATCTCGATAGGGTGCCAACCACCGGAGCCGAACTGCAAACCATAGAAGTGGTATTGTTAAAGGTTTCCAGCTTGCAAGTCCATACAACCAGGGCTAAATGCTTAATTTCGGACAGAAACTAGTAGTTTGTTGCATTTGTTGGTTAATTGAATTTATAAACTTTTAGGAAAATACGCAACGTGACACGCTGCTAGTTTGAAAATCTATCTAATCCCTGAATATATATATATAAGGTAAAACTTTTTGTTCATACTACGACGTATTAATCAAATCATCTCGCGACAGATTTTCATAAATTTGCTGATAGGTAAGATATTTTAACACAGAGTACAGAAATCTTTAAAAACATTTTAACGCATGTAATTGCTCTGCTGCAATTTAATACAATACAACTTAGTGTATTAAGTTAGTTCGTTGTGTAGAGTACATTTACACATTCGCGTTGCGAGAAGTATTAATGATCGGAGCAAGAACGTATTCTTAGGTCAGTGATTAGCGAGCGCAACTCTAACTCAAACATCTCGGGCGAGGCAAAAGCTTTTTTCAACGATGGTCGAAACGGAAAATCAAAAGACGCAGAAACGGGTTAAACCGACCAAAATAGAAACAGTGTGCTCAAAAACGCCCAGGTTACCCTGGGGGCGAAAATAAAATGCAGGTCATGCCGTTCTCGATATACTAAGTTTCTTCGAACTTGTAGGGTTCCCCTAAACATAAAACTAAAAAGCCTGAAAATAATATATGATTAGTTAATAATACTATAAATTAATAAAAACAACAAAAGTTACGTCATAGAAAGGCATGGATTCGGAAGTTTCCAGTGCCTCCGAATGGCTGGCACCAGTCCCTTCTTCCTCCATTTCCTGCCTTCCTGAGCAGCTAACATCCGGCAAAGAAGCCAACGCCCGACTGGCTCGTCATTTCCTCCACCTCATCGCGTTGTTATAGCTTTTCTTTTAAGCGCCGATTGTTAGAGTATTCTTCTGATCCACGACTATACTTTCGAGTTCTTTCGGTCACTGATTGTGGCCTTAGGTTCCTTTTTGTTCACCGATTGTTGCATTCACATTAATGAGTCTAATATTTCGTCAATTCTTGGCAAATGAAAAATTGTCTCTTTTAGTGACTGAATTAAGCATTTTGTAATCGCGCAGAATATTTTTGTTCCTTCCTTTTTATTAGTTAGGACGATTGTTGAAGCCCACGGGCTATATAATCTTCTAATTACACCTTGAACATGCATTTCTTGTATATACTTGTTTGCTTGCTTGGTTTCGATCGACATACGGTAGACGTCGTAATGGTTGTTGTATCGGTTTATCAACTGTGGTTTAAATATAGTGTTCCACTTGTGTATTGATACCAATATCGAAATCTGATTATGCAGTTATGCAGTACTGTTGCTGAGTACGCCTTCCCTTCTTCGTCCGTAACCAATTTTTCGAGATCAATTTCGGTTGGTAATTCTATATTTGCTCATGTGCTCTGTTTGGCGTATTATTTGTTCTTGTAACTGTTCGATATTGTATCGTCGTTGCTCCATTTTTCGTTCTTGTACTTCTGTGTCCACCATCGATATTATTTGTGGATTCTTTACTTGAATTTCGCCAGCCCATGATTTGATTATTGGTTTAATCGTTTTCCAATTTGGGTCCATTTTGTTTGTCTTTTTCTTTTTCTAGTCGACTCATTCTTTGTTTCTTTTCGAATCGATCAATTGCTCTTTGAGCTTTTTCTTCATTGACCACTGTTCTTATAATTGTTTCTTCTACTTTGCGTACCAACGGTTGATCTTCGATGATCTCCATTTCTATCGTGTTTAGATTGCATACTGGTGCCATGATGTTGCCTTTTTCCACTTTGATCACGCTATTTGGTACTGGTAGGCCATTACTGTCTTTCATCAATGGTTCCACTACTTTTGTATCGGAGTCATTTACTCTATCTGGTATTTTGGCCTCGATAAACTTTCCCGACCATGGTGGTATTGTTTGTTCGTATGATCATTTGCATATTTCGATCTATCTTCTATTCCTTTGACCGTTGATATTTCATTGATTCGCCAGTTATGATGTATCGGCTGATTGGTCATTTTGATTCTCAGTTGTTGATAATCGATTACTAGTTCGAAAGCTGCCAAGAAGTCGTGTCCATATATCGCCATTTTTGGAAAGTTTTTGATTACGATGAATAGGATTTTTCGTATTTTCTTTTCCAAGTGGACTTGTACAAAGAAATAGCCCACTGCTCTTTCCGCTAATTCGCCATTAAATCCACTGTGTACAATGCTGCTTCTCGCTGTGGAAAATGTTTGAAACGTTTTTCATATTGTTCCTAGCTGGTAATCGTGATTTGGCATCCCGTATCGATTAATCATCGTAATGTTTTGTTGCCTTCTTGGTATGTATCGATAAAATATCTTGATATAACCGTTGGATCGTTGCATGGCTCGTGTTATTGTAATTCATTAACTTGGTTCACTTTTATAAACTTTGTTTTTTTTCATCTATTGATATGTCCTTGATTTTCTCTGATTCGTTTTAGGGCATTTTTGTCCTCCCACTACGCTTCCATAATTGATTTCTCGTTTCTTCACTTGATTGATTCGATCGATTCGACATTCGATTCTATAAAGATTTTGGTTTTGTTGTTGATTTGTTCTTTGATTTTTTCCTGTATTTTGACCTGGTTTTCTTGAGAAACCGTTTTATGTCCCAATTTTCCACATTTATTACATCTCGGCGGTGTTTGGTTCATTAGCGATTGTCGGATTTGTGCCTGTTGATTTGCCACTAGTGCCGGCACTCTGTGTTGATGTTGCCAAGTAATTTGAGGTTGTATTGTTTGTTGTGGTGCTTGTATTGAGTACATCACTTGTGGCGTTGGTTGTTGCATTCATATTTGTCCATAATACGATTGTATTGGTTGAGGGTCTCGCGTCCATCTGTGTTGGCATTGGCCATGAATGTGCCATTTGTTGTCGAGGTCGTGTCGGTTGGTTATTCACCTTTATGGGCGCCATTGTGTTTGTGGCCTTTGTATTCGCGGTCGCCACATTTGTTGATTGATGTTTGGTCTCGTTGTTACGATTTGATTTAGCCGGTTTGATTGTACTTCGCGAGACTTTGGTCGTTGTTTGTTGTAGATTGTAATCCTTCGGTCATCTGTTGATCTAGACTTTCGACTGCGCTTTCTCTGATAATGTTACGAAAGTTTCTTGTTTCGTTGCACATAAGCGGTTTCGGATTCTATCCTTTAGTCCCGTTATTAATGCTGATTGGAGGACTTCTTCGACAATTGATTCGGGTACACCTTTCGTAGTTAGGTTTCGTGCTGCGTAGACTCGTAATTCGTCAACGAAATCTTTGACTGTTTTTGTTTGTCGTAGGCTCTGCAATTTATTCATATGATTCGTCAAAGTTTTTGGTACGTCAAATCGCTGTTTAAACTTTTTGATCAAATCGTCGTAATTATACAATTCTTTGGCTTTTTCGAGTGTCAGCACTTCTAAGTGTTCTGCTTTCCCTCGCATTTTCGCTTTGAATACTCGAAGCTTTTCTTGTTCGTCATTGATACCGTCTTGAGCCATTGCTTTTTCAAATTCCTTACGGAATTTTTCAAAGCTTGTTTCGCCTTTGTACGACTGTAACTTGCGCACCTCGATTTCCATTTTGACCAAAATTGCTTGGCCAGTCAGTTATTGTATTACGTTTGGTATTTGTGACGATTCTTTGGTTGCCACCTTGATGAACTCCTCAATTAATTGTTGGTTTAATGTCACTAGATCTTTTTGTTGGCCTTGATTTTGAGTCGTCATTGATTGCTGTGTTTGTTGATATTAGTTTAGTACATATATGGTGTTGCCATTGCTAATGGCGCTCCAAAATTAACCATTGAATTACTCATAGCGAATGGTATTTAATTGTCTTGTGAGGCTATTGGCGTTGTACCATAATATTGATGTGCCCCGTTTTGAATTACACCGGTTGTTATTCCTTGATGTTGATTCCAAGTGTTCATTGTTTGAAAAGCGCCACAATTCGTTGTTATATACAGAAGTTGTATTTGATTGTACGTGCTGGCCATTTGGGTTGTACCACTATTTGTTACGTGTGGTACTTGTATTTGGTCCCATGCATTCGTCATCTCGCTTGTACTACTTCGTTCTTTGTTTGTACCCATTTGCATTTGATTGGGTTGCTTGTTGGTTTGTATTGAAATTGCCACTTGCTCGTAATTCGTATCGGACTGTACTCGATTTGTGTTAATTAATTCTCCGTGAATGCCATATTGATTGCAATTCCTTTGATCATCGTTTGGTTTAAATTGAGTTCGATTCGTATTACGTTGTTTTTTTGGATACCCCGTTGATTGTCGTTTGAGTCAATTTGCATGCTTTATGTTTGGATCAGGGCACGTTCATTTAGATTTCTACCGTTTTGATTACAGTTAGTATTACATTGATTAACATTGTTTTGATTTCGACACACGTTTAATTGTCTCGAGATTGCCCAGAATTGATGTTGATTTACATCCATTTGGCTCGTTTCGCTTTGAGCTCCATTTTGGATTCCATTTATTTTATTCCTTGTCACTGATTGTTGTTGTTATTTGCTGAATTTTCATCGTACTCCGTTCCATGTTGGTTATTACTTGATCATTACTCGTACCTGTTATTACTTTCGTTTGTTCCGCGTTGTTGCTACTCGGCGGTGTTGTGTATATTTGACTCATATTGAAAGGTCCATCGTATTCTACGCCTTTTATAATTTTAAATTATTTTATTATAATATAATTATAATTTTCGGTCGATAATTGTTTTGATTTCGTTCTCTCGACTGCACCTGCTCTCTCTCAATGTTTTGTCGAATTATCGTTATTTCATCATCGTTCGTATTTTGCAATTCCGTTCTTGGCTGAGCCAATGGAATTTTCGGTTCGCTCGGTTCAATATTTTGACAGAACTGTTGCAATTCCTCTGTTAATGTTGCATGCCTTTCTATGAATTGTTTTAAATGAATGTAATTGTTTTTGTTTTTGGCATTGCAACTTTTGTATGGTACTCCAGATATCTTTTTCCGGGTTTCTCATATTTAAAAACAGTTCCTCTGTGCTTGCTTCTTCATGAAACGTTTCGGTATTCGTTTGTTGAAAGCTTTCCTGTTCGTTTCTTTTCGGTATCGGTGTATTTGGGTCGAACTCGCGCATTATTTCTTCAAGGTCTTTTGTTGTATTGTTCGACATTTGATCTTCACATTTGTATTTTTGGGTTTGATTGACATTTCTTTTTGTGCGTTTATTCCAGGTGGCGTTCTTTGGAGCGACATTTTGGTATTTTTAATTTAGGCTGGACTTGCGTAATTCGCCCCGATTATGTGGACTATTTTTACTACGATATAAATAATTTTTATTTTGGCTTATGACTTATTTGGGACTACGGTCAATTTTAATTTCTGTGAAAATACTGACCAACTCTTAATTTTATTAAAATTGTTCCCCACTTTTACACGACATCGTGGTCAGCATGTTATTTTTATGCTTTATGTTTGTTTGGGGTAGGGTTGGATTATGATTTCTTATGGCGGCTATCGGATTATTAAATTGGTATGGGATTCGTCTCTCGAAGATGTGTAGTCCGTGGCCAGCAGTATGTCGGTGGAGATTACTGATTGTTCCTTGGCGCGCGTTATTAGGTCAACGTACTTCTGTTTCTTATGCGTTGCTGCGTGACTATTCGAGTTGCTCTGTACTTGATTCCGATATAGAGCCAAACCAGCCGAAGCTAGAAGTTTTAATCAAAGTTAGTAAATCGCACAACAATTGATAATACGGGTCGGTTCCGCGTAACGCCACTATTTAAACACCTTGTCTTTTAATTTCCGAGTATTTCACCACTTCCAGCATACTGAGTTTCGCCACTCAATATTCGAACTTCAGATATTCTCGACACTCTGTGAATAAACTTGTAGCACCTTGACAACGCTCAATTTCTATGATTAATCCTTGTACCAAATATTTTCTCTCAGACTCACGTTTTGAGCGTGCTATTATTCTAAGTACGTTATTTAGTATTTGGGTTAGGGTATGTATTAGCAACCCCTCTTGTGAGGTTTGTACGAGACCGCCGGACGGTTCGATCCGTACGCTTATTTTAATACCTTAACCTTTGCCTTAGATTTACACTAGTACTTCCTTATAAGTTCCTCTTTTGAGGTTGGCACGACATCGCCGGACGGTTCGATTCGTATGTTTATCTGAGTACCTTAACCTCTTCCTTAGAATTACATTATTTGTTTCCTTACAGCTACCAGTGCCGGGCGGTTCACGGATTGATCCTGAGTAATTGATATACATTACTTTCCGTTTTGGGTTGGTACGTAGCCGCCGGACGGTTCGACCCGTACATTTATTTAATTACCTTATCTTTTTCCTTAGAATTAGACTAATTAGTTTCATTATGTTAACGTTCCCGCTGCCAGACGGTTCAGCTAGGCGCGTGTTATTTAAAATACGATTATGGTTAATTTACGCTCGTGCTCTCTCAGGTTTTACTTGGGAATAATAATACGAATAAGTTAAATTAGTAGAACAATAAGTATCTATGTGAGAAGAATACTCGCAGCCCAACGTTAAATGCTTGTAAAGTCAAGCCAAAATACGTCAAGGTTCTTCCAGTATTTCCATAACTCAGCGTTGTTTTTTTTAAATTCAACACCGATGTGAGCCAAGACCTTTCGCTAGTCCGTTAATTCCAGATACTTTTCCAGTGACTCACTTACTACTTCGAATCATGCACCACCTCAAAAAAGAGTCAGATAAAAACATTAAATTCGATAAGCATACAAAGAATGTAATTTAAAAGCACATCGATACGTAGCTAGCTAACCACCGGTAAATAAATAATCAATCCTCGAAGCAATTAACAAAAGAAATTATCGCGAGTAAAACACAAAAATCCGGAAGCTGTGGTAGGCAAGTCTTGTGAAAAGCTATAGCAAGCAATTATTGTTATGAGTAGGCGACGGAGCTGTAAAATTATTCACCTAAGTCCTCGAGAACAAAACAAAACTAACTAGGAAAACAAAAAGAAAGCTAACGTATGTTAGCTAATAAGAAAAACAAGTGCCAATTTATGCAAATTAGCATGAAAACAAGTGTTATATTTTATGATTTCGACAGGGGTAGGGGTTGGATGGGTATTTGTCCTTATGTCGGCTATCGGTTATTAAAAGGGGACGGGATTCGTCGCCGATTGATTGTGGTTCGTGGTGTGGCCAGTGGAATGCCGGTGGGACACTGGTTGCAGCGCGCGTCTTTCTTTTCCGTGAGCGGTACTAGTGCCCTATATTTTGCGATGCGGCGTGATTCTTGCTCGGCTCTATTGCTCGAGTTCCAGATATTCGGTCAACAGACACGGATATATAAGGTTTATTGCAACACACGATAAAATATTAGAATACTGTTGCTATGCCCGTGGATCACTTGAGGCGTCAATTTAATAACCGTATTAGGATACCCATACTATGCTCGGTGGTCGCTTTAACACGCCTCGGCACTGTTCTTTCGTACCGTATTTTTGCTCACACAGTCTTCACATTAATTTTTCAAAAACAGTTAATTGAGCTCTCGTAACCAAAATGACGATACTATTCTTTAGTACCAGATTTTTTAACTCACGTTTTTACTCCACAGGACTCTATTGTGCAGTCTGACTTCCACTAATGCACCGTTTGACTCGTACTCTTCACGCACTTCGTCCACTGATGTCAATATTCTCGACGATAGCTATCTAGTACTTTGGTTCTTAACCACTCACTCGACACAAAAGGTCGAAGTTTTCAAAGTATTACTAACCCTAGTACTCTACTATTACCTATCGCCCCTAGTAATCCTTATTACCACTGTTCACAGTTTTTCTTGGGGAAAAATAGTATTACTAAATAAATATAGCTGGTAAAAGATACTTTTATTTGTACCGACAATCGCAGCCATCCTATACTATCGCACCTTGTTTCACTCTATACCAGAAAAGTCAACAGGAAACCGCGCGTTCTTTGCGCACCAAATGCCGACAACTATTTAGTAAGATCAGTGGAACTGGAAAACAGAGTATAGGCATTTCCTTTATATTCGTTACTAACAGAAGGGTCGAGTATAAGCTCCTTCTGTAGACAATATGTGACTTGCACCAGCAATTCTTCGCGTGTAGGTATATAACCCTTCAATCCAGAACTAAAAGCAAGAATCAGAGTAAGTGTTACATCAGTATCCTACGATAGGACTCTAGCTCTAACGCAATTACCGCCGTCTGAACACGTAATAAAAAACAAAACCAGTAGCTAGGTAATCAGAAAGCCATACTAATTAAAACATAATATATTGGTGAACACTCTTCACAAGCCGCACTCTACGAGATCTGGATCAAGACTGAAAATAAAACAAAAACCAAGTTAAGCTTAGACTTAGCTGAGAAAAACTGACTTTATGCAAATTAGGACTAGGACTTAAAGAAAGTTTATAAACTTTTAAATTTGAACAAAATTGAAGGACCCATATAATAAAGAAAAAAATAAGAATTTGGATTTTAAGCCCCGGAAACACCTGGTAGCCTACTACAAGGAAGAAAACGAAAAACAAAGAAAACAAGGAAAAGAGAAACCCAGGGGAGGGAGGGATATAACAGAATATTTGTGACCAACCCGGGAATTTGGGAAATTTTCCGAGATTTGGGACGAGTTTGGACCGGGAACCCCCTTGGTAGCTTGGTCAATCCCTAGCACCAACATCGAAGGAACTTATAAATATACTTTGCGGTGTAGCTAAGTAATATTCTTCTGTTTATTACATAGCCCACAATGTTAAGTGCATGTTTGCATGATACATCGGTGACTGCAAAAAAATATATTCCAAAAACGAAATTTTTAAATTTTTAGTCGTTGCAGTTCGATGGTTTGCTGGGACCGTGTAAAGACGCTACATGGAGAGCTACATAGGATATAGATTATGGCCTGCCTATTATTAAAATTTCCGTTGGTATTTCATGAGCCGCTAAGCAATTTAAATCCAAATCTCTCGGTATTTTCTTCGGTCCAAGTCGAGCTGAATGGTATAACGTTTGATCTTTTCTTCTAATACCTAATCACCGAACCACGTGAAAATTTGTTTCAATACAGTTTCTGACATCAGTGGCCATATCAGCATAATAAAAGCATTGCTTATTTCGACTATTTCGACATGAAATAAATTGGAATTAAGTTTTGACAATTTTTTAATTGTATAATCTACATTCGATTCACGCAATATCCAAATTTCGTGCAGTACAAGCAAGGGCTTTCTTGGTTCAGCGTCTGTGAAAATTTATTAGCTACGGCGAAGCCAGCACCAATTTATATGTAATAAATGTTTTTCCAGGAAAAGTTTTTACCTGTAGTTCATGCTTTCGTGGAGTAGTAGTCAGAAGCTTACATGTTTAACCTCACACCCATTTATGTTATGATCTAAAAGCCCTAAATTCGTACGGTTCTGCTATTTCATATATGTGAAGCAACATAAGCTAGATTTTGACACATAAATTCAGCATTATTATCAATTCACATCAACAGAAACAGCGTGACACCAAGGCCTACAATCAGGTATCATAGACCTGCAGTCTATTTATGTTTTTAAACAAAAAAACAGACACGTGCAGACGGGACTTGAACAAAGAAGAACAAGATTGGTGCACGACCTTTTTAACCACCTGCAGGCGGGTTCAACAATGTCTCCTGCTTTACACTGAGGTCCGTTTATCTACGGCGCGCGTTCTCAAAGAGTTTCGAAATGCTGCAGATATTTGGTTCAGGTAAGACTCTGAAGGACTTCCCAAATCCGCGAAATCTCAAGAAATCACAATTTCCAAATTCTAGGAATTTCATAAAACTATTAAATCAAGAACATTTAAAATTCCCAAAATTCCAAAACTTCGACGTTGCCTAAATTTAAAAGTTCTAAAGAAATCAAACATTTTCGAATATTCTTAGTTCCCAGATTGCCATGTTCCCAAATTCCGACATTCCAAAAATTCCCACGCTCCTCAAATTTCGACATTCCCTTAATTTACAGTTTCCCTAAAAATACATAGTCATTCCTATAATTATACTTTCTGTTTGTATTGATCAAGCAAAGAATTATAACTCTCTAAAAATGTACTCAGCACCATTTCCTCAACAAATATGTGTAAACATACCACAGTTGTGCTTTAACTTACAGCTTTAATTTTTGTATGTCATCCGTCCGTTAAGCAGTATACATTACAAATAAGCTCTTTCAGTGATTATAAATAACCACTTTTTGGATTATAGTTTACTGTTGTGATATGTTTTTGGTTCTAAGCTATGTGTGCCTGCATGGTTTAATGGCTATCGTTAAATTATTGAGACGGGCGCTTCGTTACCTTAGATGAAGTTTCATGTATGTGGCCGGTAGCATGCCGTGTGGTTATTTTATATGGCACTCGTTATATAGATGAACTAACAAACTCCGAAAGCACACACAGTTTTGTACTTGAGTAGGAATTGCTCGGCGTATAAAATCGATGGCAACAAATGAGTTGGTAACCGTTTTAAAACGTTTTCTCATTCACAATACGGCGCCGCAAGCATTTACGCAATACGTGTTTATTAACGGTTATTATTCCCCCGGAATATAAAATCAATATATATACAATATACGCCGCCACTGTTTCGCTACACGGCGATGTCGCATAACGTTCCAGAGAATCATATTTATGATATGAGCCTGTTGGAACCACCAATATATCATCTTTGCTCTTTAATTTTGTCGACTCAACTTTTTGCTAAGGTGCGTGACGAGTGGCCCCAAATGGGCAATGCCACCCGGGTAACCCGCTATGTACACGTTTTATTTAACTTTATGTAAATTGTGCGTCTAGCAGCCAACAAGACAGCCGTACCTATTGATCAATTTGGTCTATCGACACTAGGCACTTGTCTGCGGAATGCGCCAGTCCATCTTAACTATATCGTCCCCGTTATCTGGGTGATGATGTTTTGGCTCGTTTTCGTAAATTTGTGTGCGCCGTAGCTTAGCTATGTCCTAATGGTGGGCGGTGACTTTCAGCATGACCGCATAAACAGCTGCGACGATGGAAATATGTGACAGTCTGCCGTGACTGTGTAGATTTTTGATCAGTCAACGCTGACTATGTAATATGTCCTGTATAGCTCAAACAGACAATATAGCATATTGTTCGTACATATCTCAATGTATAAACGGTTATGCAGCAAGTTGTGGTAGCTGTTCAACGCCAATTTTGGCAGCTTTCCAAGGCTTTAAATTTCAATTTTGGCAGCTGTCCAGCGCTGAACAACAGCCAAAATTCAAATTTACAACGTTGTAATTTGAGTTTATATTTTGGCAGCTGTCTAGCGCAGCAAATTCACATCTTGGCAGTTGTCCAGCACGGAAATTAGAATTTTGGAAGCTGCCCAACGCTGTAAATTTAAATTTTGGCAGCTGGCCAGCGCGGAAAATTCTAATTTTCGTAGCTGTTAAGATCGGGAAATCCAAATTTTGGTAGTTGTCCAGCGCGGCAAATTCAAATCTTGGCAGATGTTCAGTGCGGGAATTTAAATTTTGGCAGCTGCCCAACGCTCTAAATTGATATTTTGGTATCTATCCAGCGTAGGAAATTCAAATCTTGGCAGTTATCCGGCGCGGGAAATTTAAATTTTAGCAGCTCTCCAACGCTGTAAATTAAAATATTTGCAGCTGTCCAGCGCAGGAAATTCAAATTTTGACAGTTTTCCAACGCTGTGAATAAAATTTTGGCGGTTGTCTAGCACGGGAAATTCAAATTTTGTCACTTGTCCAGCGAGGTAAATCAAATATTGGCAGTTGTCCAGCGCGGAAAATCCAATTTTGGCAGGGAAATGAGGGAAATTTAAATTTTTAACAACTGCCCATCGCGGGAACAGTGCGCCGAGACTCATCTATTTGTCCAGTCTATTCCGCCATGACACCCAGCTTATCAAACGTAGCTAGCTAAGTAAATGCCGACAAAACAGAAAGTCAGCCATGACTACTGATTGTCCCAAGTACCAAAACTACAGTGTTGAGACATAGCTAGGTCACGGAGCAAACAAATTAACGTAAACGAGCCATTAATTGCGATCTAGCCTAGCCTAGTTTCGCGTATGATGCGCACGGCCAGCGGAGGGTTTTAGCTCTCAAACACGACGCTCTTCGCATCCGCTTTAACACTGGGCTTGCGTTTACAAACTAATCTACTATTCTTCTCAGCTAAGTGGGTCCTATTTTTAAAACATAGCAAACGCGCCATAATAATATTAAAGTGAATTGCGCCCAATAGGAATTTACGTCACTGTTCCGATATCAGTTGTAAGAGGGTTTGTCATGAGTTCGGATAATAAATATCACGATAACACCAACTCACAGTTCTTCTACAAAAGACTATACGTCCAAAAACTTGTCGTCGATAACTCAATACATCCGTTAAAATGTCCAAAAGCCGCAACATTTAGGCCAAAGCAATTTAAACCATCGCACGAATACACGATTAGTAGTCAATGATAACCCTACCGGAGATCAATAAAAATCCGTATTTCAAACTTCATATATTGTAAAACCCTGGATAACACTAATTCGATTTCCACAGCAATTATTGGATACGAAACACGAGTAAACATAACACCAAAATAAGACATTCAAATGAACTGTCGCGCTGCCGGACTAATCCAATTTACCACGGTACTAATCACAATAATTAGAAGCGGTTATACTACAAATCAAGCATAATTGTCGTAAACAACGCATACCATCCCATTTTCTTGGCAAAGCAACGGACACTGGTGCCATCCGTAGATCGTACAATATCCGTCTTGGTCCAACGCCATAGCCATCCCTCCTTTTCATATTGAAGTCAGGCCATTCACTGCCAACGTTGTTTGAGCGTCTAGCACATACATGGACGATGTCCGTGGTTCCATGGGCATTGCCAGCGCTTCTGAGGCTGGGAGAGCATCGATCTCGTAGGAGGATTAGCCGGTCAGTGGTGCCGTCGCCCAAGGGGATCAATTTTCGAAATTTTGTGGTACTCAAAAATTTCCCTCAATTTGGGCGATTTTTCCCCAATTTATGCTGATTTTCCCCCAATTTTTTTCCATTTCTCCCAACTTTTGCGTGTTTTCCCCAATTTTTGTCTGTCCTATCACGGTGTTTGCCAATTTTTGTAAAAATTTCCCAATTTGGTCTTATGAGCCTCAGGGGAATAGGTCTAACTCCAAGAGAAAAACAGAATCACCCCGAGGGGATTCGAGCCTCACAGTATAATCTCCATGATGGCCTCACAGTGTAATCTCCATTTTCCCTTTGAATATGTATGGCTCAGTCTTTTTCCTGTTTTATTTTTTATTTCAACCAACATTCCAACCCTATCTTTATATTTCCATTTTGTAAAAATCTTTCCAATTATTCTCTTTTGCTACCTTTGATCTTCTTTTAGTTCGCCACGACTAGCGTCATTGTTCGTGCCGATCGATCACCCGTTGTGCCTTCGCTTCATCTCCTCTAACATCAATTCCTATGTTTGCGCATGACAGTGTTATTCAAAGCGATTGACAAATGTTTCATTAACCCTTTAGAGCCCAAATTGATTTGCGTTTGTCAAATATACACTGGCGTTAATGTTCGAATCCGGTTTGCCTGATGTGAAGAGGCGTACGCAAACAATTCAACTCTATTGGAGCTGCTGTTCGGTTCCCTACGGAACGTCGAAAACTGATCAAAGAACGCGCATGCTAGCGTAGGCTACGCTATAAATTCAGTTTTGAATGAGCTCATTTTAGGCGCATACACTTGGGTTGATCTTTTATCTAGCCAGTTCAGGATAATTATAAGCTATGTTAGCTATTTTTGTTAAATGCCGCTCAAATTAAAGAATGGGTCCACCGGGAATTGAACACCGGGCCTTCCGCGTGCGCAGCAGACGTGCTAACCACTACACCATGGACACGCTTGAAACGGTTATTATATTGTGATCATATTCTAGTTAGCAAATTGACGTTTCGCTAGCAGTGATTATTACTTCTGTGATCACTACACAACCCCCGCTGCCAGCTGCGGAGCAGGAATTTTTGAGCTCATTACTCTTCGCATAGACTGATCTGCACGGGGATCAGGTCGGGCTCACCAAATATAAGCTATGTTAGCTATTTTTGTTAAATGCTGCTCAAGCTAAAGAAAGGTACCACCGGGAATTGAATACCGGGCCTTCCGCGTTGCGCAGCAGACGTGCTAACCACCACACCATGGACCCGCTTGAAACCGTCATTATATTGTGATCATATTTTAGCTAGCGAATTGACGTTTCGCTAGCAGTGATTATTATTTGTGTGATCACTACAATAATAAAAGCAATAAATGCTCGCGAGCAAAGATTTCTCCTTATGTATACGAACAAATATTTGTGATATAGCAACATGTAGGCGCCGTTCGTGGTCGGTATTTTGCGATTTACGTCGCATTTTCTGACGGCATACACGGAAAAACTGGATTACCAATAGCACTTTACGTATACTGCAATACACGCAAAGACCCGCGAACAAAGCTGTCTGATTAAGTGTATCATTTAGCGAAGACAGATTCCGTTCGTACATAGAATACCGATGGCAAAGATATGAACGCGAACGACGTAACTCGTGATTTTGATAAAATTACAGCCATGCAGTACGCGACTGAAGTGGACTCAAGAATTTAAAAAAGGCTTGGCAATATTCGTTAACGTTACTTGGGCTAGGTATAACATGTCAGGCTTAATCAAGCGATTTGACAAATTTTTGATTAACTTTTTAATGCCTGACTATAGTGTCTCTTGCAATATTTGGGAAAATCACGCCGGAATCGCTGATCGAACTGTGTTTTTCCAGATGTGAGCCGCTTACAAAAACCACTGTTCCATTTGAGAGCTTTTTCTCTGCTCATAAAGAAAATTCAGAAAGCGGACAAATAATGGTGCGTTCAAGTTAAGTTGTATGCAAAATGACGCTAAGCTGTCCAACAGTCTCATGAGGCGCACACCCTTTCCGCGTGCAGCTTTGCTAGACATTCCGGACAACTAGAAGAGTGTTACGTGACTGCGAGGTTTTGTATGAACAGTCTGCGCTGACTATAAATTTTGTCCGATAGAGTCTCCCGTGACAATAGCTAAAATTTGAATTTCTTACCTTGGCGTCTGTTAAAAATTGTACTTGTACAAAATTTGATTCTTTCCGCGATGTAGTGCTGACAAAATTTGAAGTCTTCCGCCTCGACAGCTGTTAAAATTTGAATGTGTACCGTTATAGTATAAATCAAAACATTAACCGCATAAATCAGTCCGCCAGGACACTATAATCTGTCCTATATAGTTCGCCTAGACTAGGCAGCTTATTAAGAGAGCTACATACGGCTGCAACAAAAAACGTACAGCTAGCTCGTGGTATAGAAATGTCTATTGATTCTACATTGATAGCCGGACAGGACTAAGTCAGGTTGCACACAACTTACCGTGAACGAGTCATAAGGACACACATACAAACGTATGCTAGGTGATAAACTGGTTAACACAGCGCTTTGCAATGTGCGCTAACGTAAAATGGCAAAGTTGTTTTCGACAGGGTTAGTAAAAGCCATTGAGCAATTTATGGTTAACTTTTTAATTTTCAAATTAGTTTGTCAAGCTTGTCAAACTACGTGGTCCAAAGTTTGACAAGTTCAATTCGGCGCCATGGAAATATCGAATCCATAAATTTATATTTTCAAAATTTCCAAATTTCCGCGTTTCCAAATTCCGATATTCCCTAATTCCCTAGTTTCAGAAGTTTGTATAATTCACAGATTCCCAAACCCGGAAATTTACTGCATGCCCAAAATTCCCACGTTCCAAAATTCAAGATTTCTTTAATTCTCAAGTTCCAAAATTCCTCAGTTCTCAAGTTCCCTATGTTCCGACATTACCTAAATTCCAAAATTCCCAAATTCCACGATTCATTAACTACTGACATCACATAATGTTCTGAAATTCCCGAAGTTGAGAATTTTTATTTTATCTAATTCCGGAGTTTGGGAAGCACCTCATGGTTACCTTGGTCCTAAACTAAATAAACTAGAGCGGACGTAGCGTAACGAATTTTAGTTTAGCGTAACTAAACTTACAATTTTCACGCTGCAAAACAATCGGCGTCACAGGCTCTCATCTTATTGTTGAAAAAAATCGTGGAAAGCTATGTTATCGTGGGAAACTGACTACATTTATACATCATTAATTACCTGTTCATGTCATCAACAATTTTCTTTTGGCGGACAAATAGGTGACATCATAGAACATATGCCAAATAGTCCAACGAAAAAATCACTATTTACAAATGCAGTAGTTTTATACTTAGTTTTGACAGTTCAAGGAACCCAATTAATCTAAGTTAATTTGATGAGCCGTGCTTTGTGGGCTGATTGTATTCAAAATATCATGTGTAATATACGCTTCTATCAAAAATAACGCCACTTGTTATGACTGCATCAAAGTATTTGACATTTTTCGTAGTATTCTCGCTGCCGAAACTAGTTTTTTCACATTCAACAACAATATAATAAATAGTCATTCTTTGACAAGGATCACCGGCGTGCGAAAAATACCCAGCTTTAATTAAAACCGCATGTAATTAAATGTTCATCTGGTGTTTTAAAGAATAGGCCTTTTAATCACAACAAAAATTTTGGTTGTTTTATTGAAATATTCATATTGGAGCAAGCACGCATTCGCAACATTTTATTGGACAGCCTCAGATAACTTAATCCATATTAAACTAAGCGCCCCTGTTTGTTTACGTGTTTCTCGAGATAAAGCTTGCTAACGGGTGAGCTCATTCTTATCTTAATGTTGTCGGTGTGACCGTTAGTCATTTTGTAGTTAGTGTGCTCTGACTTTGTATCATGCAGCTTGTGATGCTATAATTTTATTTTTATTTTGCCAATTATATTTGAACGTAATTTCATAGTTGTTTGCGTCTGATAATGTGTTGGACATTGGTCCCGACTTAATCTCAGGCATAATATATGTTTCACGGAAGGCAATTAGCCTAGAGCAATTCCCGGCCTTAGGCTTGGTATATCAAGGACGGCATGGAAGGCATATAGCTTAGACATTTAGCTTGACACTGACCCCGACTTTTATGGCATCGCGCAAGTACAATGTGTTTAGTTAACCTTGATTTAGGTATTTTTGGCCGCGATATGGAACTGCACTATTGCAATGACATATTTATACCGTGGCCATAAACTATTTAGCTATGGTCATTGAGGTGTTTCCTGCATCCAATTTTGTCAAAACATATAGTTAATAATATCTTCTATTATTCCTCGAATTCATCATAAAATGTCAGTTGGCTTTGGAAACCGCTTTCAGGTAACATTTAACTTAGGTGCAGCATAGGTATTCAAGACAGTGCCGTCTCTGCTCATGGACTCACTTTAGTTCTACCATCATAGAGCTTGACAGTTGCTTTGCCTCAGTCTTATCCGATAGTCTCAGAGTTCGACGATTATTTCGCTTCTCCAGTTATTCGTTAGTTATTGCGTAATAGTTTGTTCTTTGGTGTTGGTCGTTCGCTAGCTATACTTCTACTTTCTGTGGGTGTCATAAGTCAGTCTTATTTTGTGGTTTGGTCTTTGTGGTGTATTAACAGGTTACTTCGGTTCACTAGCAGCTTAAAGAGTTTGGACTTTGACTCATTTGTATTGCGGTATAGAGGCATCCCTGCTTATCTTACTCGCACAGCAGCATCTCAGCATCCTATTGCTCGGCGATTGTTGTCGATAGTCACACGGCTCGTGGACATTGGTGATACAAATATATTGTGTGAAGAAGTAAAGATAGAATCGATTTTGTGTTTTAGATTTTGTATGTACGTGCCTTGCTCATCATTCCAATTGGAGTTTTGGGGTTGAACCGCAGTACCATTACAATAATTATTGTATTAAGCCGCGCACATATATTTACTGATGAGAATAAGTAGACTGTAATTGTTTGTGTATAGCTGCACATACGGTGATAGTATTAAAACTAGAGACCAGGCTGAGAGCAATATTCCAGTGATTAGAGGCGGTTATTTAGATTAAGCTGCACATTGAATTAAGCGTCAGAGTTCATTGCATTTCGTAACGACAGTCAGACATCCCCAAAGTCCAGTGTATCGAATTTCCATACAACCAAGCGTCCAATTGCT
This sequence comes from Trileptium ribeirensis, assembly GCA_030248225.1. Lineage (NCBI taxonomy): Eukaryota > Metazoa > Nematoda > Enoplea > Enoplida > Thoracostomopsidae > Trileptium > Trileptium ribeirensis. The sequence continues at coordinate 140,816 of JASANE010019795.1, read as the reverse complement.
TTTTCGTTACAAATGTTATAATATCAGAATACAAATATCACCGGGACGACTCTGAAGATTTGGCGCATCTTATATGTGGCTTCTGGCCTCTAAAAATAAACATATCGCAGCGTAATGGATCCAGATAATAATGTAGATATCACAGCAAATGTATCACAGTCACCAGGTAATTGATACGTCAACTATAGCTCCGGGTATGAAAAAATAAATCAACCAATATAAATAGGATAAGATCACAGAAAATCACCGGGAAAAATACGCACAAATATATGTATTAAAATATGCTATAGGTATATACAAAATATATGCATGGTCAGTGAACTTGCTGGGCAAATCATAAACAAACCCAGCAGTCTCAGCAGAGCAGCTTGGAAAAAGATAATGCTTCCAGGCGAGTAACAGGACAAAACAGTGCAGAGGCATCAAGCACGCAGCGAAGCAGAAAAGAGACCTAGCCAAGGACGCAGAAAAACAAAAGAACGGTATACCAGCAGAATAAGGCAAGGAGCCAAGACAACTCAGGAAATGCGCGGAGAGTCAAAGCTGGAATAGGAAAAAAGTCTGAAACTATAGGTCAGAAGCAGGAAACAAACTAGAGAGACCAGAACAAGCAGTATACACGGGCGAAATGGCAGACCCGCTGCCTATCTGTCGGAACGGTATTGTAAAAAGTAGTGCAGGAGCCGGTAAAGTACCAGTCTGGTACTTCTAAAAATGAAAATTTTGTAAAAGATGCATCATACAGGAGAGCTAAGGAGAGAGAGTCGGTCCGACCGACAGCTTATGAAAACGTACTGCACGCTGGCACTACGAAATCAGTTGAGCTTTGCAAGTATTCAAAGCAGTCGGGTTGTCCGACAATATTAGCTTATGTGTTTAGTATTTCCCGTTTTTCCTTGGGTGCTTTGCGCGGGTATAGCTACGCCTGTGTTTGGGCAAATATCATAAATGATGTTGTTTAGACAGTATGAGGCTTGATGCTAGAGCGACCAGCCGGGATATGCACGGGCCTTGGTTGCTCTGATTCATACAAACTTGGATATTTGATTGTTTAGCGAGACAGTGAGTCATTCACATAAAGTTTGCTACCGTTACCATTCCAAAATCATTATCAACATCGAACCTATCAATACGATTATATGAGTTTTCTGTGCTGCCTTATCTGAATGTTTTGAACAATGGGTTTTTCTGGTATGATAATCGATAAAGGCTCCGTCCGCGAATGCATAACTGGGCATGTAGCTTCCATAATTCCAATACTCCGTAGCGCCGGGATTATTGATGGGACGTATGGTTGATAAGTGTTAAACGACGTTGTTCATGGATGCCGAAGCCAGCAATTGTTCGCTGCTAGGAATAGATATTTCGAAATGATGAATCGCTTACGTTATCAAGGACCCACCTTATGAAAGATTTTTCCACCCTGGGTGTCTCTGCCACCATCTGTTATATGGTGTCTTGAACACCATAGTGTTTTTGATGGTATTCTTGGATAGTATGCATAGGTAGTATAGTATCGAAGAGGGTATGGTGTCCACTACACAATAAATTTTTTAAAAAGTTATATGGTGTTAGGCGACGGCCAGTTATTTATATATCATTGTATAGAATAAGAAATTGAGCCCATAAAGGCAGTAACATTGGGATTAGTAACCATAAAAACGATAACTTGATATCGTCGTGGCTAATACCACAGTGCGGAAGTAAAATTTAAGCGCGTACAGTTTCGTTGTTCTTTTGTCAGGCGAGTTCATGATTTAAAAATCTAAAAATATGGCAGTGCCGAAATCACAATATTTCGTTATATGCGCGGTCACGATTTTGATGCAGAAACGTCTAACAGTTGTTCGCAATCGCTATTTAGCGATCTAACATCGTAATTCGATGACAGTGGTCATGTACAATGCAACGATAGGTATATCACGCTTCGTGATCGCGTCCATTCGTGGGCCTCGTGTTCAGTAGTGCTGTTCAGCATATATAATTTGCTAACCGCGGGCTAACGGTTGAAATGAGCAGATGTACGCATACTCAGATAGCGTTCGTACAGTATGGATTGCTAATCTACGACTAATGATAGTATAATTGTCGATACAAATTTTTCTACGACTGAGTGTTGCTCTTGCATAATATTCCGTATGGTGCATAAATTTAATTTTGTAAAATTTTCGAAGATATAGTATGATGTACTGTTACTTTTTAATTCGCTTTAAGAATTGCTACTGCACTAGCATCGACAAAGATTATATAGATTCCAATGTGATCAATATTATGATGGTTGTGGCGTTCGTTATATGGAAGCGACGTTTTCCTATTTGATTCGATCCACATTCAGTTGTTTATTTGATGTATCATAGATGTCTTTTAAAACTCATTGGTGTCAAATCTGTAATAGTTTAGCATTGGCAGTTCGTTTGTGCTGTTGCATCAGCTCATGATAAAGTAAGGTTTATGACGGGATATTTCGATCATGGACTTGAGCGTGGTTCATATTAAGATGCAAGCAGCCGCAGTACACAAATGCACATTGAACCACAGTGTTAGTTACAATGTATATAACAAAAATTTTGTCGGCCGCTGCAATTCTGTGCATAAAGTCGCATATATGATATCCGAATGATTCCTGATATGTCTACGTTCATGCTGCATAGCTTGTAACAACAATTTTTATGGTTACACAATATTCGTAAAGTAAACAAATCTTGTTGCACGATGGTGTACCGAGAAGTAACGGTTTGGCTCTGTACTTGTGTCGAAAATCAATATAGCTGCACGCAGTGTAAGAAGAAATTGGAAAATTACATGCTAGAACTATTATGAATTTAAACATTAATGGCTGAATAAACGCACAACGAATAGCATGCACGGCAGCTGTAGTCAAATTAAAAGTCACGGAATGGAAGAATCTAGAGACCAGAACGCTGGATATGGCGTAAATTTGTTTCATGAGCACATCTTATACATTATGTGCGAGTAAACTTAAAATGATCCCGACAACCATCCTATTTTGTATTTTTGGATAAAATTGTCACGGAACGCTTTTTGGTCAATTGAAATTCGGCGTAAAACTGATCGCTAACACAGCGCTCGTGTTGAAAACTAACAATTTTGTGTTCGCAAAAATTGAAGTAAAATTCCCCAAATGTTTGAGAACGAAAATTAGTCGATTTGATTGTGACGTTACTTTTGCATTAAATTTGTCCGCGAACACTGTAAAATCCAAATTTAAATAATAAACATTAGGGAACAGAATTTCTGCAAACTGAAATTGCCAAAATTATGTTCGAACACAAGGTCTAATTTCTGGCACTTGAATTTGATTTTTCCAATTTTCGGTTAGTGAAAAACCGAATGAAATTAAGCCTGTTTTTCGTAATAAGGGTTTGCGATTCGATATCGGTAATGACAGAATAGGATGGTTGGCGGGCTCACCTTAAGTTTACTCACGCATTAAATGTCATTAACATCTATGTATATAAACAAAACGACCGCGGCATGCATGTAACCTTTTCTGCTTACTGGATGCTATACAAAGACTGTTGGGGTTGGCATTGCTTTTAATTGTCGGTGAGCTAGCTCGAAACATGAGTAATACATAAATTCGTCGCAGTGAATAGCTGATAAACTCGCTTGATGCATAAAGATCATTGCTAGTTGTGTTTTAAATCAAACGGAACCATTTTTTGCAAAGGTACTGACAATAACAACGGGATTTAGTCTAATTTTGGCTCGGAAAATGATTTCGCCTCCTATAGTCAAATCTGATATCAGAATGAACTCGCACTATTGTGTCTGTCACCGAGGCGGCACATGAGCGTCTAGATTTAAGCATAATATAACCAACTATTCCAAAGCAATAAATGATTACAAAATATACACAAATTTTGTTGCAAAATAGCTAAGTACAAAAAACAAAGCCCAAGACCAGGGGACGATACCGGAATTTATCGGAAAAAACAGGAACGTATTTGATTACCAGCCACGATCAATTCTACGGCGACAACTCACAGCGTCCCTCCAATTTAGAAGAGTGTTCAGGTCTAAAAGACATCAATCCTGGCCACGCCACAACTGGACAACACTTGTTCCATTCAATTTAATTTTGACGCAAATGCTCTAAAGCACGTAGAATCAAATGAATCTGTGGGCAAAACCAATTATCCTTATCTTCCCATGAAATTATCAAGGCATCATCAAACTCAATACCCGACGCATAAAATCATGAATTATACTATGAAACGTTTTTGTTCCGATTTGCAAAATTACCCACTGAAAACGGACCATATTCCATGTTTTTAAAATATTGAAAATCAAACTTTTCACACTTTTATCATCCCAATCTGTCAGTCTGCTGTAAAAATTAGCCGTTCTGTGCAAGAGACGAGGCAACTATGACACTTCCAGAACAATTTCACGTAACCAGCAAAAACGGAAGATTCTGAAAGCGACTTTTTGCAGGCCCACAACCCTGCTACATTTCGACGCAGTATATACACCAGAAAGCTTTATTAACTGTAACACAGCTTAATGATTTCCTTCGGTATATTCCCAGTCGTTATCTGCACCACAAATTCTATTACTATCAATTCCCGCAATGTAGAAGTAGTATTTTTGTTGACAGAATCCCTGTTAAACACATCAGCGGCTTGGTTTTCAATTACCCGCATTATAGACGACCAACGCACCCATGTCACTAGCATCAACAAACAGCACTAACCGCTTAGATTTACTCAGAGCAGCGGCTTTGAATAATTTTGTTCAAGAAATTCCGACCAGAATTCAATTCGTTCGTTACACTTAAGTACATAACAAACGTCTGATCCTAGCGAGAGTTGGGGTTACATATTATACATATATTCCCCGAAACGGTCATTAAAGAAAAAAGTTTTACCACCTATATAAGTAAGTTTCCTGGAAGGAACGCTCTTGCTATCTATTGTTTTTTTCACAACTTGACTTTGCTCTGTCCAACTTAAGGCGGCCCGCTTCCAGCACATGTTTCGCTGAATCCATAATACAACGTAAATGGGATAGACGATGAGATGGCGTCCACACAATTTTTTCTTTACATGAAAACCCTAGGGCCAAGAAGTCAGCCTCAAACTTACGACACAAAGTCACCGCTTCTTCTTCAGATTTAATAGTTACCAAGCCATTATCTAAATAAATATTGGCTTTAATACCGCCAGAACGCCAGTCACAAATAATAGGCCGGAGTAACTTCTTAAATAAAAAGGTCCGAACGACAGACCGAAAGGTAGTATAGTATATTCGAAGTAATGTGGTTTTTCGGTGAAGACCGAACTCAAACCAAGAAATTGTGGAAAATACAGGTTTACGTCCACATGGTAATAACCGGACCTTAAGTCAAGACTAAACATAAAATCAGATTCCGAACCGAAGGTTGTTAAGTGTGACTTCGGACCAGTTAATATGTTCGTTCACGTAGGAAAATCAATAGTTAGCCATTTCTTCCCAGGGGACTAAACACAAATGAAAAGCGGGCTCACAACATGCAGAAGATCGCTATCTCTACGAGCAAAACCCGTTATTAACAAGATAAAGAATCGTGGATTTTACGAAAACGTCGTCTTGAAAAGCCGACCGAATATTGCGGAAAAATTCCTTTCCGGAATCACCGAGAAAGAAATTGAAGATCCATGAAACCATATCTAAGTTGAAAGCTTTGGCGCCGAACTATCTCCAAGCATCGACATGGCATCTCAAAGAGCCTTTTATACCAACTTCAAAAATCTGGCATGACTGTCAAATATATCGCACTTACACTGACGTCTTTCAGCGACGGCGAGCGAAACATTGCTGTATGTGGAACGATATTCATGTTGCCAGTGCCCGTAGCGGCCACATTTGAAACACTGCTGCTCGAAAAAGACCCTGGGAACCTTTCAACAATGCGCCCCAGGAGCCTCTGTTGGTTGAAAGCGCAAGAAACGAAGAATTGGCTGGTACGACATACCCATAAGGGCGAGCCAGAATTCTGGAGATGGGAAGCGACTCAACCCGGGCGTGTTCGATCAAACGCTGTATTTTTCTAGCGTCCTCTGTACTGTCACCAATCTCGCTTGCCGCCTAGTGCCTAGTATTTTGAAGCCATACGCCAATATTGTTCGTTTGCAATCTTCAGATGCTTGACGCTCTTCGACAAGCGAACGTGCGGAGCGCACCGGATCTTCGTTGATAACGGGATACAGATCTGCCGAATCGTGGATCCCCGAAACCACCGACTCGATAATCGCAAGTTGTTGATCGATTTCCACAAGGAAATCGAACTGATGTTGAGGATGCTACGACGTGCGGGGGCACAGCCCGAGTAGCGCAGACAGCAGGGGTGTTGTGTTTTACAATAACTTTAATATCACGCACGTAAATGCGCGACGGAAATATATATTTTCCGACATAGGCAAAACAAACGAAAACAACTAAATTTAGGCAGTGCAGTAGACGCTACATATTACAATGCTTAAATACACCAACACGTTACAATAAATTATTATGCAAATCCAAACGCAGCTATACTGTTCAGTTTAAAACTGCAATTATTTTTACATTTTATTTCACAAAATTTCAGTTCTAACCATAAAGAATGACAACTTGTACATGTGCGTTTCTGCTGCATTACTTATTTTTTAAATCTTAGACGTTTCGTCTGCTCTCCCATGTGCACTACAAGCGCCGAATCCACTTCGAAGTTGTAAAAGAATCTGCTAGAGCACTTCACAGATTCTTGTTGAAAATCAAAGCTGAGAAAACTTCAAAGATATACTGGTGTTTTGCTGATAAGTTTTAAAGTTTGTGTGAGGGCAGTTAGTTGGCTTACATATCTTCGAATCCTGTTAAGCTTTGTCATGTACATGAATTCTTTCACATAAAAGGCTTTATATTTTGTGATTACAGCAAGGATGGCCTGCCGTAGCGGTCATTCAGTCTATTTCTGGTGCTGATTTTCCGACAGACACCGAGACTTCTCGCTTAGCGTTTGATGTTGTAATACGCAAAGATGCGAAGCATGTAAACAATATTAAACCAGTATCGATTGCACATTTCCGTCAAATCATAACGATTTTAGTGCACAATCCTTGGTCTTTAATAGTAGGCTGGCTATTTTCTTGTCTGTTTCTACAGGCTTTTACGGTCGTCAGAAGCTCGCTTGTTACCAGTATTACCGGTCAGAAGCTCGGTTTTACTGCCCTGACCATTACATAATAATTAATGTAAAGCGGTCAAAACTGATCAAATTTGCGAATGACGGCTCATTAAAATAGCCTCTGGATCTTGTATTTTCTCAGCTTTTTGCATGATTAGATCATTAAAAGATCATCATTTTGTGTCAATATCAGACGACGCATGGTTATTTCCTGCCTTTAGTGGAAATGTTACAAATGATCATTTTTGTACAATTATGCGCGTAGTAGTTTTAAGACGCTTTTGTCGAAATGCAATCAAACGTTATATTTTTCTTTGCATTGCTTATGGTCCGAAGGGGCTTCTGCCACAGCATCATTCGGAGCCCGGAGTAAGACATCCAAAGGCATGGACTGGGGAAGTCCGCGGCAGTCAAAGATATCCACATGCACCAAAAGCCGGAAAGCGAAGTCGCAGTCACCTCCTAGCTTGGCCTGCGACTTGAAGCTTGCAGCGCCAAAAACGTCAATCTTACATCAAAACCGGGGATAAATTTATTTATTACTGAAAAATATTTTTATTGTGGTGTAGAAGACTTTAAAACGGTACACACTAGTTTCGTGTAACTCGTATTTAAATCTCAGTATACATGGAAAAATTTGCAGCCAACGGCTGGGAATTGCAAATTCCCGAAGAAAGTTTATCATTACTTCTGTGGTAAACCCAATGGAGATTATAATCTACGATACAATAACACACTCTAGTTACATACTATTAGCTAAGTATTGGCAACAACTGGGAGATAACACTTTCCTCACTTAACTGTAAAAAAATCTTGGCTTTTCGAAGCTCACTCTTAGGTTTTATTCGAAAGTAGTATCGAGGCAGGTCGAGTTAAAATTTAAGTTCCTAAAGTTCAAATATTAATTTAAGCACATTCCCTGAATAACCTAAACTAATTATAAATCGTTACACTATTTGTTATTACAATTGAGTAATTTCGATTACTCGTCATGCCTTTGATGCGTTTCTACTCCTTGTTTATTCTTCAATTTAATTTAAGATGTGATACGTCGAGCTGCATCATGTGCCATACGGCACTTCGATTACTGGTGCACAATGATGTATGTATGCTGAAACTATGCAAACCGAACCGCCGGGAACGAATCATTTTGTGACGGGAACTGTGTATGTTTAATAATATATGAGCAGTTTTGTAATATGGCGTGGCGCAAATACATGAACTCTTTATTCTGCAACCAGCATTCGAAACCGTTGCAGAAATCTAGAGTATAAATACGGTACAAGTAGGGGTGGATTTATTAAAGATAGCAGTCGGGTCATACACAGTGCGGGTCGGGCTATGTCGGGGCGGGTCGGGCTGGATAGAAGTTTAAGCTGATAAGTTCAAATGATGATATTTGCAACACGCTCCCTGTATGGTCTAAATTATGTGTAATTTTAGTTTTGTTGGTAATCTCAGTTACTTGTAATACCAGTGATGCGTTCCTATTCATATTTATTTCTGGATTTAACATGGCAACGGTGTTCCATGCGGGCGCTGAACTTACACCGATCCACCAAGGTGTTTGTTGAAAGTATTCATTTAGGTTTGCACGCAACACGGGATCGACGCAGTTTTCCTAGACTTTGGCTCTGTTACGTATCCAAGGGTGGTTAACCTATTCTGAATTATATATGTAACTTCACGATATATTTCAGCACCAGTTGAGCTCAGTATATATTGTATTTGCATCCACGATGCATATACTATGCGGTAAATACCACAATGTATATATTTATATGGCCGCAAAGATGTTTGAATCCTAAGACCTTTGCGATTTGGACTACCGAAACCGAACGGCTTTGATTTATTAATTAATAATTAAAAAGGGTCGATTTTAATTAGGGGCGGTCTACCAGCTAGGTGAGCCATTGTGGTTTACAGGTGCTATGGTATTTACTATAAAATATAACCTTATATATTAATAATTATTAACAATCTTAAATTTTAGTGTTAGCGCTTATGAAGTATTGATTTTACAAACCATAGCTTGAAATTAGCTTTGAATAAAATTTGCACTGTATATATGTGTGCTAAAAGTAGGTCGTTGATTTTATCCCAATCCCATTTTTAAACTGAGGAAATTTCGTTCAGTTAAAAAATGAAGTTTCATAAATGATCGTATTTTGGGAGAAGCAAGTATATCACATGTGTTAACAGGGGTATAGGGGGTCGGATTCCCTCAAGCTATATTTACCCTCCCCGCCTCTGAAGGCTAAGTATTCCACCTGCCACACGCCGGATGCGCGCGGAAACTTATAGCAAAAATTGAAGTAAAATTGGGGTAAAATTGGCAAAAATGCCGGGGGAAGCATCTACCCCCTGAGGAACCTCCACGACTTCCAACCCGACGATCTGCCTTCCCCCGCCGTCCGTCTATCATCTACCCTCCCAAAATACGAGCGGACCTTCGAAACCTATGAAGTATATGCCTTATCATATAGTTAGAGACACTCTGCCATGATGTTTCACATTATTTATTAACTCACCCCGTAATCCTTTATATTTGGTTGGGCCGTCCAACTGACTAATCACTGTAGACTATTTGGTTCTCGCAAAACTTTAGAATAAAACCTTCAAATTCATATATTTTATGGTTTTTTACAATTTTTAATCATTTCTTAGTGGCATAATATCGGCGGTAGAAGCCTCAACGACAGACGTCAATTTCTAGCTTCGCCGTCATCGAGCCTTTTTCCTGATTCCAGGTCAATATCATTTTTTCCATTTACCGCCCCAACTGACAATGACTGTTGTATTATTTTCTGTTTAGTTTTACTACAATGTTCAACGCTGTAATGTAACCCGTATTTCACTGCTATCATAATGATTTCAATAAACGAAATTAATGAACAGCCAAGCCATATTCCAAGTTGTCCGCCAAGCAATGACAGCAGTGCATGTGGAGATGCTCGATTAAATTTGACTTCTTCCTAAAGCACTGAATTTTAATGACATTTTCAACTAGTCATTGGTGCACTGAATTCGAGAAAATAGGTAAGTTTTGTATTTTATATAAAGTACAACTTTATGTAAACGTCAGGATGGGATAGCCTATAATACTGACTCTAGTAGCAACGACATTGTCTATTAGTTGTTTTACTTATTTAACTTGTTTTCTAAAACAATGCAGTTATGTAATTATGGTAGAGATACTAAAACATATAGGAACTACTGTCTCTAAGAAATACAATTTCTTCACAAATAAATCTTTTGTAAAATAAACACTTGGGCAATAATTGCACAAGATCCTTCAGCTAAGGCATGGGGATCTGAAGAGAAAGAGGTAAACTGGGATGGGTAAGCCAGAGAATGCATATTCTTGACAGTTATTAGATACTCGTAAATCCAATTTCTGTCAATTCTCCCCAGTTACTGCTGAAATTTTCTCCGATGATTAATAATTTGTTCAAATTTTCTCCAAATTTCCCCAATTGTCTCAATTTTCGTAACGACCCAAGGAGGGTGAGAGGGTGTATGTGGCCGTAAGCAACAGAGAGCTTCGAGGGTCAGACCCTCAGGAGAGTGACCCAATTTACCCCTGAACCCACTGGCTTATAAGCCTTTATGAACCATTTTCAGCGCATAGCAAACAATATAAATCCAAAATGCAATATTAAAATTCGCGTCTTGTGTCACCTTATTCAGAACCAATATATATAACTACATTATTTTCATACACGCAGAAGTCTGGTTATAAGAGCTGTCCAAAGTGAATTTCAGGCAGTGTAAACACTAACATCCATTATCAACGGGTCATCAAACTGCACCATTTTATTCTATACCTGATGTGCGCAAGCATGTTCGGAAATCAAATACTCCATAATTACTGCATTTGATCCATCCTTGCATATAACATGTCTTCATATCTTTCATTAGAAAGGGCGCGAAAATTTTTTTCAAGAGGGTCGTGGAATTCCCCGTTTTAAATGAGTTTTAGACCCTAAATTTCTTGCCTTAACAATACGGAAAATTTTTCTCAATATTTGGGAATCCTTTATTTCGCTTGAACGTTGGGTTTTTTGCAATTTTGAGGTCATAATTCTAACCGAAAGTCTGCTATACTGTGATCTATGCTTCTGTAGTTCGGCTGGCTAATATTAGTGGATTTGTCGATATTATTTGTGGATGTACTCATCGTTTATTAATTCGCGCCAATACAATAAACCACCTAGCAAGGTCTTCAATCACGTTTTAGTAATACCATGTTACTTCTATAATGGTTTTGATATTAGGAGCATAATTTAATAGCTTGGAACAGAAAGCGACTCCAAATGTAAAAAAAATCAGGCGCTAGAGGGAGTTAAACACATACCTTCTGTACTTGTAGGACACGATAGCGCGCTAGACGACTCGTACGCGTTTTAACAAACGTGTCCTGCATTACATTGCGGGTGATTTGAAATGTAATACAAGTTTTTCAAAGGCAATGAAGGGCCGCAGATATTTAGTCTTAATAATTTTGAGCGGGTAGAAAGTAATTAACAGTAATCGCAGCAGTAAACCGGACTAACGTTACAGAAATAAAACACGGAAAGTTAGCTACGCGAATTTCGGGTTAGAGCCACCAAAACCGTTCGTTACACTTTTGGTAGGCGATTTTTATCACCCTTTTTATCGCAGCCCATACGTCTTTTTAGTTTGTTCAATAACTGAAAAATCGAAATATTTATCCTGCAGTTGCTTATCTTACTCAAATGTTACGCAACAGCAGAGGAACAAATAATGGTTGCTGTTACATATTGTAGACTCAACGGTAAACACGTATATTCCCTTTACTCAATATAAAGAATACATCCCACTAAGTGATTTTAAGGAAATTTTGTACTTATTATTAAGAAACATAATTTTTATAATATTCAGTAATAAGATTAACAGCGTAGAAATGTAAGAAAATATGAAACTTCGACCGAAATCATCATAGCCATGTCTAGCTGGGGTATATTTACCGGTTATATACTTCTTACCGGTGACTCATTAGTAACATAAATCAATAGTAGCACATAACGGAACATCCCTTTATATTCAAACGATTCCGCGTGTAAGCCTTTCGCTATCAAGGATACCTTCCAGGTTTTGACATTGCTCAGTTTAGTGTATGAGAAGAAACTTATAAACTACGAATTTCATAAACATATTAATATAATATGCTTAAGTTAACATAAGAATTAATATAATATAATAAATTAAAAATATATAATAACATAATAAATAAATTGAACATAATTAATTATTAATTTTTAACATAATTAATAAATTAATACAACATAAGTAACCCTATAAACGATTCTACCGCCACAAGACATAAAAACAAATCTGGTTTGCAAATATACCTGTTTCTAAAGACATATAATTCGAAAACAAACCCTCACGACTGCGTTACATAATCCAAGACAAACTAACCACATATTCCAGCTGCGAATGCATGACGATAATATAAGCTAAGTTTTTTACATCGATGGATTGAAGATTTGGCGGCAACTGATAGCGAATAGCATCGGTCAAATGAGCGTGACTTGTTGTTACTTGATACGACCATTCTTTGCATCGTGGATTAGTGCATTCTTCAAAGCAAATTTGCGTTGTTTTCTGCAAAACAAAACAACTAGCGAAGAATAGGCAGCCGTTATATTGCTTTGAAAAAATTCAGACTAAAAGCTGAATTTACACTAAAATTTTAATAAATATTTCACTAACAGGTTGAATTTTTCTTAAATAACTTCAGATGTGGTTTCAGTAGGTATTAAAAGATTAGAGCAGGGAATGCGAAAGAATATATGTGTTGTATTTAGTTTATAAATTTACAATCCTTGCTACTGTACTGAATATTGACTTTACTAAAATCTCAAAATGTGTTGAAGAGCTTTTATAAAATTTCAGCCCATATTCAGTTGGATATTAAGATCGTTTTAACAAAACCGTTTGTGTAATTTCAGTGTAGTATTTTTTCGTAATTCCAGACATTTGTTTTGTCAGCTTTAGGTATAGATATATATTTATTCAAATTCATGTGATTCTTATTTCATGTGAAGAATAGCCATGGCTCTATGCTTTTACGAGCGTGTGATCATTGATTTCAAATTTATGCCTTGTGGAGTACCCATAACACCGTATCAGGCAACAATGTGTAAAACACGCCAGAGGATTATGTACGGCGCCGCTTGATAATCCACAATCTGTTGGTCAAATTTACATTAGATGGAATAATTAAATAATTTTGACTTATATGCATTCGTTGACAAAATCTTTAGCTAGATGCTACCCAGATATCGCTGGGTCTAGGAACATCACTTGTATTATTGGCTAATAAGCTCACCACGAACAATAAGTAGATCAAGAGCCATGAGCTAGGAGGACGTGTTCAAACACATTATGCACGGCCACAGGAAATGTCAATTGAATATTCGATAGTGAAGTTTGGTTTTGTATCCGAAAATTTTGTGTAAAATTTTAAAGAACATTTTCTAGTGTTACAAACTATTGCCAATTTTAACGTTTTTTCATAGAGTCGCACCCTCGTAACTGTGTGTATTGCCACGTTATGCGCTAACTAACTTTGTCGCGGGGCACGCGTTTGCACGCATGTTGTTTGCTAGATTTTCCAAGTTGCTTAAGGAACCGAGCAAAAGCTCCTATATAACGTAGTGGCTAACGTGCATGGCTCCCACCAAAACGATTCAGGGTCTCTCCGTCGCCGCGGCAAAAGGTTCTGCGACACTGTACGCAATTCAGATTAATTCATTCGGGAAAGGGTTAAACGATTTTATTGGGTTTAATATTCATGCAGTCCGCAACCTCCTGCTGACTTATTCCTTACCGTGGAGAATCCACAAAGGGTAACGATTTACGTCTATATATTCGCACATTCACACGTCCTTTTATTCCATAGTTTTATAATCCATTTTGTTGTATTCGTAGTTGTGAATTATTGTTTGCGCACATTTATCGCAATCATAGACAGGATTGATTAAAATACACAGTTCTCACGGAAGCTATATTGCAGTGCCTAAGAAATACCATTGCTGTAGTCAGCTCACAACGTGCAATATTGTTGGATAGCAAATGAATATGCGAACAAACACAACAGATTTCTCTCTGAGCACGATACGGTTTTGAAAATTTTGACACCAGAAAAAGTTGCTTGTAGTTGAGCAAATATGACGTCAGATATTTATCCAAATTGGAAAACGGTACTCCAGGGCCGTATTAATATAAATGAATATATCAAGAATATATGCTCATAGGGCAGGAAAGATTATCCCCTGCTGAGATGCGGACCGTACCTCCTAAAGGTAGCCTGCGCCCTTGAGGCTCCGCACCCTCTCCCGAAGGCGCGCGGAGAGTTTTGGGAAAATATGTAAAAAATGAGGAGAAAACAGGAAAAAGGGGAAATTGATATAAATGCGGGAAAACTGGTAAAAAATCGGGCTAAAATTGGCGAAAATTAGAAAAATTTTGACCACCAAAAATTTTTGAAAATATATCTACCGGTGACCCCCGCCGACGGGCTGATACCCTGGGTAGGCCGAAGGTCTTCCTCAATGCACACGATATCCCTCCTAGTACTTCGGATCCCGAGCATGTATGACACCAATGTTTTACAAAGCACTATATGCGCTTCCTAGAAGAATCATCAATGCATGGCGATCAAAGAAAATCTTTTTTCACGAAGTTGAGTTTTACAAATTTTTTGAAACTGCTAAAACTGTTGATATAATAATTGCTCTGCTAAGTAAGTGAACGAAGCATGTATATTTCAAAAAGATACAACGAAATAACATTTGATTGAAAATCACGGAACCATGTATGGCTCAAGGGGGATCTCATGGGATACTGTACCATTCCAAAAAGCATACACCGATCACAGATACGTTCAAATGACTCACTTCATAGTTCTCAGAATCCTTCAAAACCTTTGTATGTCAGATGCGACGATATGACGTTAAGTTTAAAGTCACTAAATAATACATAGTTCTTGATGGGTGGCAAGCCTGGGGGTACTTTGTCATTCCAACTTGGTAAATCGGTCACAGATGTGTTCAAATGAATTACTCTATCGGTTTCAGCATCCTCGAGAATATTTGTAATTAACAGATGCAATAAAATATGACATTACATTTCAAATGACGAAATCGAAATCGTTCATGGGTCTTGGTGGTCCTCCAGAGGATACAGTAACATTCTAAAACCTGCACACCGGTCCCACATAACTTCAAATGAATCACACCATTGTTTTCAGTGATCCCGGAAACCAGTGACCATATAGTGCTAATTAACAACTGTCCTAAAATTTTATTTATAAACGGCTAAAATTTATCCTTTGGCACCCCATTTTGTGCCCATATCTTCTCATTCGAAAGTCTATCGAAAAGTGCTTGTCGACAAAGATGTGTATCTTATTCAGGCGAACATAAAATATGCAATATTTTTTGATACGAGGCCTGTTTTGAGATATAAGTAAAAATGCATTTCCCCCGGTCGCAAAAATTGAGTGGTCTTTAAAAGGAGTCCACATGCCCCTTCCGTGGGTTACATAGATGGAACCTATATGGGTCGACCGACAAGACTATGAGCTATGCAATAGACCGCATGGGAATGTCTTGATTTGTTCCTGAAATATTTAGAAAAACTAGCCGAATGGACTCACGGACGGACGGACACACACGGTGAAATTTATCAGTGCGCATACAAATAAATTCATGCTCGCTTCGCTCGTTGCTCAATAACATCATTCATGTTCAAAGCCCGAAGTCGCATGAGAGTAATCGGTGCAGCCGGCGGATCGAGCTTCGGCATGTCGGGATCCCAGCCGGCGGGCGGGAAGGGGCGCGGGTGCACAGCAGGAGAAGGAGTGCAGCGCGAAACGGTTAAGGGTCGAACTTGTTAAACCTTCATAATTTTCCGTAGTTTTTGTTAAAACTTTTGGTTTCCTCTACTTTTTGCCAGTTTGGGTCTGTTTTCGCCAATTCTTTCTATTTTTCCCAATATACGCTAAAATTTTACGTCATCGAAACGAGGTGGTGGACGAGGGGGTGCCTTTCGCGCTAAGAAGGGGAAGGGTTTCTGCCACATTCCAGGGGAGAGAGGAAGCTGGCATTTCGCTCACAAAAGTGTCCGATGTCGCAAATGAGCATGTATGAATCATATGTAGTTCGAAATTCATGTATCTTAATAAATGAATGTATGTAATCTATAATATGCTATAAAATATATATATAGTATTACATTATTATATCACAGAATTAAATTATTAAATTAATACATGAAATTAAAGTATTACATGATTAAGTTATTATTAAATTAAATATAAAATTGAAAATATTGAGCGTTATAATGTAATATATATTGAGCGTTTTAATATTTGCCGAAACGAGCGTTTTTACTTACAGCCAATATCATAGAGAATTCAGACATTATACGAATTTGACTTACATTGAGTGTATCGATATTATTATCGCAACATTGATTTTTCCATACCGGTGAACAAATGTTAAATTTTTTCTCGCTGTCACCGCTTACATTGCCAAGATAACCATAAAATTGACAATCGCATAATTTTTCAAATTCCTTGGCGATACAATTCAGTCGACAACTTCGTGAGTCAATTTTAGTCTCTCGACGACATTTAAGATTATGACTTTGTACATGCTTCTGAAGTAAATAAAGTTAAAGCTTTGTCGGGTTACATTTTTTATTGCGGTAAAGTTTGTCTGACCAATAAAGTAGCGGATTTAAAATTCATCACTCAACGATGGTGATCTGCTATACGGAATAATTTGTACACTTCAAAGTTCCACAGCTATTTACATATGATTTGCTCAAAATTTTGACTACCATAACATCCCCATAAGAATACGCCTTTGAACATGATATGATTTTATATACTGGTTTTTAAAAAAGCATAGTGCACATACATAAAAGTAAAATACATTGCAACCGCAGATAAGACAGTATTAATCTGTTATATCATACAATTGTAATATTAAGTTTGCGCCTTGACACCACATCTGCGCACTTTAGTTTTTGTAAAAATATTTATCAATGTAAAAAATACATAAAATGTCAATCTAAAAATGTCAGTGCACAAAATATAATTATTAACAGGCTGCTGCTTCCGAACATATGGTACATAATGGGTCATTTGAATATTTATGGACGGCCAAATATACATATGCAAATGACTCGAAACAAAATTTTTATTTTTTTAATTTTCTGTGGAAGTGGTTAAAACATCGATGTTGAAATAAGCACACTGTTTCGTGATTTGCTAACCCGGTTAAATCAATCTACTACTGCTAGTAAAGTTACATATATAATTAAAAGATTCGCTGATTTTTGGTTTTAAAAGTGCCTTTAAGCCTCTCATCTTCTGCAGTAAAGGCTGACGCCATAATGACAACATTTAGTAGTCGGATATATACACCGTTTTTATCTTCCACCGGAACAGCAATTTATGATTTATAAACGCAATAACTAAATTAGCATAGCTTCTAGTATCAAGTAAAGTTATGTACGTTTTCGTTCGTGGAAGTGTTTGTCGAAGCATTATCACTACCACTGCTACATTTTAGCAGTGACATTTTGCGTGACATTCGTCTCTGCGATTCCATATCCATGTATCATAACAACAAATTTCGGATTGGTTTTGTTTTAAAAAGCCATTTGTTCAATGCTTGATTATGAATATGTGTAGATAAGCTTTAAACACAGCTAATAGAAAATATTTTCTTCCATATTTTCCGAATTATGGAAGCTGCAGTAATATGTTGCTGATTGGCATATCAATGTAAATGATGCAAAGCCAAATCATTTTTTGCTTTTATTAACATTGCATATTTATTTACATTTAATGTGTTTGAGAAACGCATATTATCAAACTCAACTAAATTGACACCGACCGTTTGTGCAACATTGCGTGTGGATACCACGTTCATCCGGAAAGTTAACTTTCAATTATCATTTTTCGTGGCTTTTGCTAGATTTCAGATGTAAATACATAAATTTTTAATGAAGAAAAAGCGAGAAAGTTATAGTAATTTTACGTTAATAAAGCTCAGGTAAGACTTACAATTGACTTTGCTTGCAATTTAACCAGGTTTTGAATCGATGTATCACTAAGCGTAATATCAGACGTTCTCATAAGATAATTGTACGAAAATTCAAGATGAAACGTTTCAGTTTGGGTTCCGTCATCATGTTCTAGCCGAAGAATGTCGGTTCTTGTCGATGGTTGATTGCGTAAAATTAAATGAAATGCTGACTTGATATTGAGCGACGTTTGTCCGGGAAGTCCTCGAAACACAGTGCATACGCCGAGGGAATCATGAAGAAATCGATAACCATACGGCGATGCGCAGCAAGAAAATGGATGATCGTTAATTCTGCATACGAGAAACGTTGCATCGCATGAAATGCCGTAACGGATAAAAAATTCATCTGCTGATGATATACCGTTGCGAAGCATAAATTGATCTAAGTCTTTTTTACTATCAGGATTTTTACTAGCGGCAACCGAAGGCGTATCGACTGCTGCGTGGTTCTGCCATTTAGAGATCGCTTCTAAACACTTATATACCAAACCATTACCAAAATAACATAAAATCATTAAATAAATAAATTATGAACAATAGATAAATATAAATTAATTGATTATTAATAGATAAAGAAGTAAATAAATAGGTAAATATATAAATAACTTTATTAATCAATATATGAATAGAGACACATGCATCATGCCCCAGATACCAGGGGGATAGCGGTTGTTTTGGGAGTGGGGGTCTCCGACCTCACAAGGGATAAATTTTCGGAATTTTGTGGGACTCAAAATTTTTTCAAATTGCCCATTTTCTCCAGTTTCTTCCAGCCCTCCCCCTCCCGAAATTTGCCGACTTTTTCCTTTTTACATACAATTCTCACAATTTCTGACTACTTTCAACCAATTTTTGTCTTGTGCCAAAATTTTTCCGCGCCTTCGGCCTGGAGAGGAGTAGATAGGGCTGCAGAGCCTCAGAAAAGGATCGTGCTACCTGCCACGGCATGATAGGCGCTCGTGCTTTCGAGCTTCGTGAGGGATAAACCCCTTCTCTATAAGCATGTATATAATAGTATGTATAGATACAACGGCTCCTCAGTCAGCGAAATCCCAACAACCTTGAAAATTAAACTTAATGTTTTAACATCATAAATGCAAATAAAACTTGATTGGGACTTCGTGAACATTAGGTATATAGTAAACATAATCAAATATTGATCGTCACAAAAAATCATTCCGAAACGAAGGAAACTACGTTTTGACCGTTGGTGATGCACCTTTGCTTGGACAAAATCAAATGTAGTTAAAGCAACACCATTGGATAATATATTTGCTATAAAATACAGTCATGTGTTATCTGTCCATTCTATAAACTTGCTGGTTCATTTCAAAACGATATATTTTCGCAAATTTTGTGTACTGAAGGCAGAACGGTGGTTATAGCAAAACGGATACACATTACATTATATAGGTATTAAGCCCTTAATAACAAATGGTAATTTTTTGTTGAAGCCTGTATTACAGTAATTAAAAAGCCAAAACTAATCAAATTGATTGTTCTCAAATGTGATGTGCTTGTATAACAATGTTATGACAAACCACTATCTAACTGAGCTTTTAACCAATAGTCTGGATAAAATGCTCAACAAATCACACCACATGAAACTATTTTTGAGTATTACAAACTATTTGATATTTCGTCTTTAACTACTTAACTAGCGCGTCAAGGTTTAGTTCAGAACTTTTGTGCTTATTTTAGTTTTTTCAAATCTTCGCATCCAATTTCATTAATTTAATTTCATCTTACCATAAATGGAAATTCGCTAACCTGGGCGATTCAGTACATAGGTCAGTTGTCAAGTATAGCAATCCCTGAATTGATCATTTTTCTGTATGAACGGAGTTTGAGTTTGTACGGCGACAATATAGGGTCAGTTATATTTCCAAGAGAAAAATTCACTATCTCATAATGTAAATGTACAGCTATCAAACCAATTTACAATAAACGTTATGTTATCACAACATTTTGGATAGTCGTTATGTGTTCATTCATCAACGAAAGTGAATCATATTTTGGAGAGCCGTTATGTGTTGATTCATCGGCGGAGAGAAAATCAAAATTAAATGTATTGCCAGTATATTAAGGAAATTTTATGAAAAATACTAAATGACAGTTGACTACTACGGATTCAGTCCGGCCGTCTAACCTACTGTTCAACATTCCTGTCCACCATTCCATTAGCCCGAATACATTTCAGTAATAGAGACTCCTAAACCCTAACTTTACTGTGGTTTTCAGTCAGAAATAGGAATGATCAGTAAAGGTAATAGAGTTACTGTACAAATTAAATTATTGTACATTTATTAAAAGACAAATTCGCTTCGCGTTTAATGAACAATAAAATCAAAATCTTAATATTTGAAACTAGAAACATTTCATCAAATAAATGTTGTGGAAGAACATGACACCCGTGTTACCCATAAAGATCGCAGGGACGCCATAATTTCGTGCTTGTTACACCAGGTATTAATATTTACAAGTCTTTTTTATCGTTATGGTATTAGAATGTGAATACATAGAAATACAAAAGAGCAGGTTGTCCGATATTTGCGTGAACTCAAATTTTCACTGGTTCGGCAGGAGGTACATGTACACGTGTATTGTGTACACGTATAGCCAATCTGAGCCAAACGAATTTGAAAATCTGCTAAGAATGGTAGGACGTTTTCGTGGGACCAAGGCGCGGGTTGTCCTGATTCTATAAAATGGTCATAGTAACACTGAAAATGGGGCGCGGCAGCTAAAGTGCACCCAAATATTGGTTTAAACAGTTCCAAGAGTTCAGCGCGTAAGTACCTTTAGGCTGCCCGATTTTTATGTTCCCCGCTGTGAATTGTTCTTCTACTGTGCACGGTTGCGGTCCTCGCTGGAGAACAATTGCTTATTCTATTATTCTACCTCCCGCCTTTCGAGCCCACACAGAATCGTTACTGGTTTGCCATCGGTGATGAATAATGCTAACCACCGTTCGACCCACAGTATACCCATGTGTATTCGCAGTCAAGCGTGAGAGAATCTCAGTCGAACGGTGAGTATCTCAGTGGAAACGCGAAAGTTTAAAACAAAATCTCGTACCAAGACAGCCTAGTATATAGTAACCCGTGACGTACATCGCATTGTCTTAAACTAAGGAAAAAAACTCGTTTTACGCAAGGATTCAAGGGGCTTAATAGTGAGAGACTTGCTATTTACGGTGCAACTGAAGGAACAGCATAGAAGTTTAATTTTATTGTGTTTTACAATTGAAATTTGTAAGTACCATGGGATAACACATGAACCAATCATTTATAGTAACCTTGGTTGACGTAAATAAATTTCGGCTATGAACTGTGCGATGCTTCTTGGTGACGCATTTTTTGTATTGCAGCGTTCACACGGAGTGGTATGTGGTCACTCCAAATTGCGGCAGAATTTTTCAAAAAGCTCTTACAGAAACTATAGCAGTTTTATAAAAAAACTGCTACACAAACTGTGTCACTTTTAGAAAAACTGCTAAAGAAACTGTGTGAATTTTAGAAAAACTGATATAGAAACCGTGCCACTTTTAGTAAAAAGCTGCAGAAACTGTGTCACTTTCATAAAAACGGCAATAGAAGCTGTGTCACATTTACAAAACTGTTCCAGAAGCTGTGTACTTTTGGAATGACTGCTACAGAAACTATGTCAGTGTTAGAGAAACTGCTACAGAAACTGTGTCACTTTCAGAAAAACTGCTACAAACACTGTGTCAGCCTGCGAAGAAACAAATACAGAAGCCGTGTCATTTTTAGAAAAACGGCTACAGAATCAGTGTAACTTTTAGATTTGGCAAAAACTGGGGAAAATTTCAGAAGAATTGAGAAAATTTTTTTAGTTCCTGCGATTTTAAACAATTTACCTCTTTTCTTACCACCCCGTGGACGTCTGCACGTCGAGGCCATCTACTTCCTAAGTCGACGGACCAAGCCTCAGCATGTCTATGGACTTTCGGCATTGAAGAATATGATGAAATGAGTTTATTTGCTTGCTATGCCTCCAATACGGCAAGCCATAGTGGCCTATGAAGAAAAAAGTGATATTTCAAAACTTAATTTTGTTTAAATTTGTGACTTATAAATATCGAAAGATCATTCTTTTTGTTAATATTTATAGGAAGAAATTATAAGACACGTAGTTTTGACGTTTAAAACACCCGCAATGTTGACCTTAATGTATTGATGCTATATCATTGCTTTCGAAGACTTCGAAAGCCGCTCAGGAAGCTCAATATTTGGGAACTTCCAATTACTGACTGAGCGCCGAACAGTCTGACTTTGTTTCCGCCTGCCGCAATTGGAACCATAATTGTATCATATGGCGTAATTGTATATATCTATATCAGAGCAACTGAACAGAATTCCTGTCCCGGCGAAAATGGTGATTCTTTCCTGGCAACTTAGAAATCATGTTTGGAACAGAATTCTGGTTGAAACGCTGTGATTGAAATTTTTCAAATTTTTGCTCCAGATATTTCCCAAGCATGCATTTTTTATTTCAGTAATGAATGCCAATCACGCCTAGACAAATTAAAATTCAAACTTAACGTTAGGTTCTTATATGAGACATACATTAAGCCTAAGTCGGGGTAGCTGCCGTCCCACCAACCCCCGCTTTAAGTTGTTATTTTTTAACGTTATAACGTAACGCGGCACAGGGTTACTTGGGCCCAGAAAGCACTGGTGCAAACGCAAATCCAACTTGTTTGTTCGTGATATCCGTAGCCATATGTGTGGCTTAAAGTTGTTCTTAGTTTGTTGACATGGCAGTACATTTGTTGTTAAATGTGGAACCATGGAAGATTTTGTGAACTATATCACATACATTAAAAAGCAGACTGTGAGTAATTTTTTCAGAACCACAGAAACGGATATTTCCAACATTGTCATTGATAATGAAACGCAAAAGTGTGTCTAGAATCTTGCAGCGAGAAAAAAGCTGAATGAAATGCATAGCCTGCGCCCATTCAGTATTGCGTATATTCAGCCAGACGTCATTTACGCGCAGATGTGCGGTGGAATGCATTTTCGTAATTTAGCGTATCATGAAAACAAACAAGTTCCCTGTATAGTCAAAATCACGTCAAAAATTTAAGCTTTCAGAGCGCTTTAAAAATTTTAGAACGAGAATAGTACCAACATCTTACATTAAAGGTACAGTAATGCTCACTTTAGCTAACAGTCATCACAGTTTAAAGGCACAGGACATTTAAATTTTTTTCTTCATTTATTTTACTATATAGTATCAAAAACCAGGTTCTGATTACGCCTAGAATCTATAGTTCCGGCTGCTCACTAACATATAATCTCAGTATCTGTGCGAATATTTATGAATCCAAAAGGTTTTAACACTAAGTTAACGAAAGTTGGATTTTATGCGATCCTTCTTTCGCTATGCGAAGTCTTTGTGCCTGACCATTTTAGTAATGTTTAGTTATATTATCTTCGTTCAATTAATTCATTATGGTATCATTTTGAATGAGAATTTTACTATTATTTGTCTCTATATTAACCATGCATCTGTTTCAAGCACATTGAAGAAATTGTTCGTTAAAAATCTATCTAAGAACCAATGAGATTCCAATTCCAGTGACGGTATTACGACTTAACATATATACAATATTGACACCGTTCTATCCAAATGTTTGATCTGTCAAAAATGTTTATGTAATAATGTATATCCGTGTTTGATTTTTTGTTTACACACACTGTATTAACGGAATTATCTCTAATGCGAACAATAAAATTAAGTAAGTGAATTTTAACGTTGCAGTGACAATCGTGTATGATTTCAAAAACTGGCAATGAAATATTTTTCAGGAAATCAATATGTTTACGGGAGAAATAATTGATCATGGAGCAGTAGGGCGTAGCAAAATACAAAGTGAATCAAAAGACATATGGCTCTCGGCTTGTCCGTTTCCGACCTCTAATGCGTACGGTACGACCCATAGCTTTGTGAGTAACGGTTGGCCAACCAATGTATGGTATCTCCCGAAATGGAGTCAGCAAAAAGCATTGGAAACCGAAGTAATATGAGGAGGAGTGAGGGAAAAGAGGAGTTGTGGAACCTATGAAACTTATGGGACCTGATATGTCGAGTGAGCAAAATGGGAGTTTATCGTTCGGACTTCGGAGGACGAATAGGGAATCCGTGGCTGGCGATGATCCCAACGCTGTGACGACGCATCTCAGACGGCGGGATATCAGACGGAATCTAATGGAATTGTGGAAAAGGAACCTACTGGTAAAGAACGTGAATAATGAACTAATGGATGGAATGGAAATTATGCGGTGTTCACGTTATAATGTCCCCGCTGTTTGGAACTTTTGTCCCCTTATAATCGCGACCTTACCGCATAGACAGTCAGGGTGACACCCATACTGTAAATCAATTGCCGAGGGTGTACGGCACGCCCTAGCTACTACATTTTTTCTTGACAGTGTCGTACACACCCTTAGCTACCAATCTGGCGCGTATTAACTATAACGGACACCGTCTGTAGCTAATGCGGTTTACTAGTCTACTGTCCTGTGTAGTTTTTTCTAAATTCTCGATATTTGTATCTAGCCCATATGTGCATTGCTCAAATAATTCGGAATACTGTCAATAAAACTGTCAGAAGACACGGTGTGCGTGACACTGTCGAGAAGTGGTAATACGCGTAATTAGCTACCTTTGAAAAAATTTATTAAAAACATGGGGGTGTCTGAGACACTCTGTTGTTAACAGTGCGCCTGACACGGTGTGGTGTACATAGGTTCCAAACTTTGGGGATATTATAACGTGAACGCCGCATTAGAGGGATCCCGTTCGGACTTCGGGAGCCGATTAATAGGGTCTAGCGTCCGCTAATGGCTCTAACGCAGGCACAGTCACACCTGTGAACCAGCGAAATTTCATGAAGCCCAGATGCTCGTCGAGGTTGATGGAGACTTATTGCCTAGCATCATTCAAAATTGTATGTGTGGAGATAGGTGTCATTGTGTGAATGTTGTTGATTCAAGCGTTGTTGTAAGCGCGGAACCAGAAGAACCAGCTAGTGGAGTAATGAACCCAGTGGACCTAACGGAACTCCGGGTTGTGGAACCTAAACTAGCGGATAGTGCGGAAAGAAATTGTGTACCAAGGAAGATAGTGAAGTCAAACCAAGAACCAAGGGAACTAATTGAATCGAGCAACTTAGCGAATGCATCCAAAACACAAGTTAGTTAGGTCGGAATCCAAAACACATGACCCAAAACACTGAAACTGACTCCGACCAATATAGGGCGGCCGTGTGAGGCCCTGTAGCTTTGCAACCGACTGAAGAAGACAGCTCGTGGACACTGGCCAGGAGTGAGGAGGCCTTCGGGAAGTGATCCGTTTTGATTGCACTAGCTCCGGTCAGAATTCTGAAGCGTATGTGTACCCTAGTATCTTTCAACCGGCCGGACAAGAACGCTCGTGGACACTGGCCAGGTGCGAAGGAGGTCTTTGGGAAGTTAGTTGTCCTGATTGCCCTGGCTCCGTTCAGAATTGTAGTTTATGTGTAGAATCTAATTCGAATAGAGTTGGGGCAATTAATGCTGATGCCAAGGTAAACGATCGAGTCAGGGACTGTTGATTTTGTTTGTCGTTTACCAGCCACCCACCCAGTAGCTGAGTATGTGTGGCCGAAAGCGGTCGGGTCGTGTACGGTCTATCTGAAATGTGTGTGGTACCGGGAGAGGAGGCAGTTCAACCTGCGTGTGAAAATGGTTAAACTCGGCAATTGATTTACAGTATGGGTGTCACCCAGAGTGTCTATACGGTAGGGTCGCGACTACAGGGGACAAAAGTTCCAAACTGCGGAGACATTATAACGTGAACGCCGCATTACTCACCATGCAAAGAATACGCGTTAGTGGTCGTACGTTGAAACATCTTGAGGGCTTGACAGAAATAGTGGTGACAGTAATCAACTCAATGAGTATTGAACAAGTGGTCACCGAAGTGTATTGGCGCAAATCCCCATACTATAAATTTGCTGAATCTGTGAGGAACTACATGACCAATACTTTATGTTCGCCAACGAAGGCGTTTTTACTACCTATCACGGCAAGTGGGATGATAGAGGGAACTTATCAGCCATATAAGGAACAATTGGGAGGAACGGAACTGTATCTATTACAGGAAATTGAAAGTAAAGTTTATGTACCGCACCAGCAGTTAGAGATTACAGGGAGGCTAACTTAGAATGGTTAAACACGGGCGCTAGTGCGCCGTATTTGCTAGTCACTTAGTAACTCTATATGACGAATCCTGGCCCAGGGCTCCAGTGCAATCATTAGACCGCATAGTATACGCGGTCATATGGCAGGTGTTCTTTCCAGAGAAGCAGGTAGTAAACAAAAGCGTGAAGAGCTGCTATATCCACGACTGCTCTGGTTGCGCAATCCCGCGCAGAACATCTGGAAAAGCAATCCGATAGAAGACAGTAGCGAACATCCAAACTATAACCACGATGGTGACTTAACGTTTATCGAAGAATATGAACTTGAAAGCGAGCTATCAATAAGCAAATCAATTAGTGGAGCATCATTGATATGAGCGAGGACGAGTTTGCCATGTCCACGCTCGAGACGCGCGACTCCGATGACGTAGTCTCCGAACTAGCCTTCTCTGAAACGAAAGCTACACTGACACTAAAGCGAAGCAATGATACCGAAGGCAGTGACCGAATAGCACCGATCGCGTCGGTATGGTCTTCCGCAACCGTATTACACTGGTAGAGTACTGCTGCAATACTATTGCTAAACAAGGGAACCAAATATGTGGGATAGTAATGTTTTTGTTAATCCTCCACGAAATGGGGCAAGCGAACGCAATCCGCACGCTTTTTTCAGATTAAGTTCGTGAGCGATCATGAAATTAACGCACACCAACGAGGAGCAATCTCATACTTTCGAAATACTGAAGTTGGGGCAAGGAGGACCTACAGGAAGACAAACAACAGTGTGCACAGCGTGGAAATGATCGTTCCTACCGTACCCAACGAGTGCACCAGTAACATCAGAGGACGTATTACCGTCCGCCAGCAGCTCATACAGCGGCCCACTATAACCCTACGACTATTCCATCTCGTTTAGTTGCAGTTCCTGGAGTGACAACAGTACCTCCAGCTACGATACGACAACAGGTGGCCCCAATAAGCGCGGTTCCAACACGGTTAGGTCCGAGAGAAACACCAATCATGACAATACGCAATACAACTATCGGAGTCGGACCTCAGGCTCAAAAAACCTAAAAGAGAAAGTAGAACCGAGCCAGAAACCATTGGTTTAGGAGCAACCACATTACCCCCAGAACAAGAATTTGATACGCTCATGAAACTTATGATGCATTATGAAACCGAAATATTACCATCGATTAGGATTGAGGACGCTCAACATACTCATAAAACCATCTATCTACCATTCTTTTCGGACCTGCCTGATTTCAAATTAGTACGACCATTGCTCTACATCTAACAAAATGATTCGGAATTAGGCCCGATCTGATGGTTATTATATAACAAGACGCGTCTTAAGGCCGAGCTAGACGCTCTGAGAATAGAAATGAGACCAGAAACAATGAGAGAACTGTTTCGAGTTAGCTCAGGACACTAAAAAATATACGTACATCCGTTACATCTAGGAGATAATAGTTGCAAATTATGCGTGCCCATCACCTTAGTGCACCAGGTACTAATGCGCTATCATAATACATTCTACAGAAGGCATCTTTGTCGCGACCGACTACTGGCTAAGCTCAAACAATTTTATTACTGGAGATGTATGTCAGATTACGTACAGCAATGGATCGGGCAGTGCACTCTATGACGCCAATTCGCTAAGGACCCAATTGTTAGGGAAACCACAGGATTTGGTAGGGTTCCGTTGGTAAATCAACCTCTGTATCGTGTATTTGTGGACATACTCGACATACAAGTTCAGTCGCATGCGGAAAACTGCTGTATTATTGCTTTTATCGATTAATTTACAAAGTTTGCATAGCAATTCCAATAAGACATCAGGATGCCCACACAGCCGCACATATAATCTTGTATGAGGTTGTAAATCGTTACGAAGTTCCTAAAGAATTATTTTGTGACAGAGGGGGTGCTTTTACAGCACACATGTTTGAAAATCTGAGGAGCAGGTATGCAAATGTTTGGACGGAAGGGTTTAATAGAACCTTATTATATATACTACGTGCAAGTGTACTACCGGAGGATCATCCCCCATGGGATATGCCATTACTATTTTGTATAATGGCATACAATTCCTCGGTATATACAGCAACAAGATATCCACCATTTTTGCTAATGCATGGGTTATATTCTAGATTGCCTGGAGAGTATGACTCGCACCGAGTAGCAACAGGATACACCGGAACCGGAACTCATTCCTATGGGGCTAACGTACAACGCTGGATGGCCTCTATTAGAAAGCGTGCATACAAATTAATGAGAGCTGCGCAGGAAATGAATCGGTTGATGTATAATCGGCAAAACCATAGGCAAAGCATAGCGATTGATAGTGATAAGAAATTATTAATGAGTCCTGGGTTTAGGATATACCAACCAATGGTAGAGATATAGAAACAACGAACATGCTAATAGAGCGAGCGATGACGTTACTCACCTGAGGTAGCAACATAAGATCTCATTAGAAGCGAGCGAGTGAAAACTTATGCAACAAATGTGAGACAATAGAGAAAACCAATCAAAAGGATAGCTACAGGTACACAAACCAAAAATTTAACAGGCTTCAGCATTGGAAACAGCAGTTAGTGATTAACCTGGGCAACCAACTTCTCCCAAAAGATTTCGGGCGAATCCATCGCGTAAAAGAGTAATTAATCACTTAACTAGCTATCGGAAATCCTTCAAACTACGGGAATCTCTGGGACAGGGTACACAGGCAGCCGGACCCTTCTTCCTGGGGGTTAGCCTGAAAATAAAACGTGGTACACATGTCTAACCCAGCACCGTTTGGAGGTACGAAGAAAATGCATATGTATAAATTGTATCGTATGCATATAAAAGATTGTGTTGAAAATAGTATTGCAATAAAAGTAATGTGCATATAATACAATAGGGCACTCGAATAGTATGCTGCACAACTTAAATATATAACTTTTCACCATTAAACAATATCATATTTGGGCAAATTTAGGCAGAAATATTAGAGCCCATAAGAGAAAACTTCTAAAAGTACTGAATATAAGGCAGAAGGAAGTTTTTCAGGAATTATAAAACCTTATGTCGGCCTTCTGCGCCCTAAGGAATTTGATTTTCACGAATTTCTCGAATCATTACCTCAACTCAATTCAAGTTTATGTTTAAATTTCTTTAACCCACTACAAACTAATTCCAAATTTTAGCAATTTTTTTCTAAATTTGAAATTTTCAATATTTCAAATTGAACTTAAAGGGCTGTACATCATCAAAAGGCTAAACCTTCCACGCAAATTTCACAGTTTCTTATTTTCGATTTTTACCGCATGTAAAGAGTCCAATAAATCTGAAATCAGAAAAATTTAGGGTATGTAACAGCCCGAAACTTTGGGGTAATTTTACCTGACGGACGGCCTGATACCGGTGGAGCGTGATCCTGGTATTAATTTGTGAATAATTCATTGTTGTTGTAAAATAAACAATACCCTGAGTATACAGTATATGTACAATCACGCTCCTCCTGCATGCGGTGTGCGTGGTAATTTTCGTGCGGTGATGGAGATTTCACCACCACAACCTGTAGCTGTCCGGTCGATCCTAAATTGTTACGTGTGCAGTAGTATCATGGTATGTTATTGAGAGGAAGTATGTGCACCCAGATTGGCCAGCGACAGTGGGCAGAATAATTTTATTAATTTGTTCTTCCAATTCCGCAATTTTGGTGCCAAAAATCTAATCCCGGTACGCATGTAGGTCGTTTCTTGTGGCCGTTGTAGCCACCGTGTTTTGTTTCACGCTTTCGTATTTTCCTTTTCGTTTGTTTTCTTTCATTTTTCTCGCGATTTACTCATGCAGCTGCGCGCTGCATGAGGACCTCGCCATCTTATGGCTTTAAAATTGTACTGGTAAGGGTCCTACCTTACAGGCGCTGGAGCGTCGGGATGATACTCCAAGGGCACGTAAGTGCATGTGACCAAAGAAGAGCTAAAATTTGTAAACGGAATCTAATCCCACCTAGGTCGACTGGTTCCCCTACTCATCCGGTACCGTTTTATGATATCAATCGGTCGATGGGTAATAGCTTTAGTTCTTGTTATACTTACCCGGTACGGTTGACAAAAATGGGGGAGGGAGTTAGAAGGACACACGATGAGCGGGCGATTTATGAAGAACGAATCAACCTGGAGTCAGTCGCAACTTCTGTCAGGGGTTAAACTTAGTGCAAAACAACCGACGGAGCCACCATAAAAATTAGGGTGTTGCCCCGTGACAGTTTATTAGTAATCTGGATGACCACCCAAAATCTAGGCGGGTGCTCTCAAGCCGTACAGCTACGGCAGGGCGGCCCGTTGATTTTTCTTCAATAGGCAAGGGCCCCCGGGATCGGGCGAGCATAGCGGTGCAAGGGGCTGCATCGCAAAAGGTGCTGCTTTTCATTGCATGCACCGGCCCCCCACGGATCCTCGGTGAGCTATCCCCTTTTCTCTCTTTTTCTTTCCGAAAAGCTTCGTCGTGGAAAAACGGGTCTATGAGGAACGGGGCTCAAAATAATATCGGCTGGTGGCGTGAAAGTGGCTCGTGGCTCGTTAAATATTTATACACACATCATAGGTACACACTCACGTATTGTTGGAGAATCGCAAAGGAAAGTCAAGTTAGGAACGGACGAAGTCATTTGCAAACCAAGTCATGGAAACAAAAAACTCAAAGCAGTAATATAGGCCTGTGTTGACGCGTTTATCAGAATTCGAGACTATGTCGTAGTGAGTTTTTCTAACTGCTGAGGCTGACCCATCTTCAAGAACCTCGACGAATTCTCGCAAGCCGTGCAGCTACGATTGGGAGTCTCGTCTTTTCTTAGACAGAATCTAACTTCAGTGGTGGATGCATGCAGTGTGACGTGATCTGGCTCATCTCACGTTGCCTCCTATCCAGCTCCCCATAAAGCTTAAACAGTAACGCGTTTTAACATTCAGTTATCGTCAAACGCTTAATACCAATTTTAAAGGTAACCAAATAAGCAGCGAGACGGTAGTCTCGTGCCGGCCTTAGGTTATGCAAATGGCTCCGGATAGTAGAAAGGGACTAAGCGATTCTAGTTGATGCACGAAATAAGAGAGAGATAGAGTCAGCTGCGACCCAGGATTTTCATTTTACTTAAAGAATCATCGAGACCGCTCTCACGTCGTCTAGCATCTGCCCTCGAGAGATCTCAGTAACACACACCCCAAAAAACGCTTATAGAACATAGATGAGTATTATCTCGCCGTGCAGCCACGGTAGACGTCCTCGTCGGAATTTTTCTTTTAGCATCGGGTGGGCAAACAACGTTACCCTGAGTTCAGGGGACGCGGCATTGGCCTCTCGGATTATGCACCCTTTTCGCTCTTCGCTTAGTTTCGGTGTCAACTATTTTCTCTATTAAGGAATAGGAACGTAGGCAATTAAACCACTGTGGCAGGGCATACGCAGGTGACTCAATGTTCCTGCTCTATTAATGTATTAGACAGCGTAACAACGATTTAAGTGCATACCCGAGCCTCGTAAAATATTAAGAAATGACGAACGGGAGCATACTTAAATATGGGTTATAAAGATTTTGGGAGTGCTAATTATTGGTGTTGATACTCAATCATTTACCCTGCGAAGCGTGCCCGGACAAGATCCAGGGCCCTGGCATTGGTTCCTACGTGTCCCTAAGTATTACCATTCTGGCAACAGGGCCCGGATTAGGATTCAGGACGCAACTAAGAGCAGACCCACGCTGACAAGCACGGGAAAATGGGGACTCCAAGCTAATGGAATCCCGGGGGAAATAAAGGAAAGACGAGTCAGCTTGCTTTACTACCTGTGATCAGACTTACGGGCTGACACTCTCTCAGGGGGATCTTCATACCACTAGAAACGTTGGTCGACATAGCGGCAGACCGAACACCCTGGTAAACCCGAAGACTACCTGCTAAGTTAACCGGTTCCCTTAGGTCAACCTGCGATTCGCCGAGTATTTCTGTAAGCCGATGTCCTCCGGGCACCATAGCGAGGAATGATGGTGCAGATGGAATGCCTAAGGGTCAAAACTGCTCCTAGTACACTGTATCTGCGACGTTCAAATTAGGTACCCAAATCTGTAAATAAGACTTGCATGGCGTGGCGATCTCGACCAAAAAATTATGTCCTCCGGCCTACGGTTCAATACTGCGTACGGACATGCACATTGTGGGGAAGTAAAATGGCTTAAAGAACTACCAAAAGTCAAATTTCTGGCCTAGACTGAACTATGCACCAATAAGATAAGATTTTGTAAGTAGAAAGGTTAATGGTGCCATTATAGATGTACCGGTTACCAGCGGTAGGGTATTTTTTCACGATAAAAATGCAAAACTTGAGGATGAGATAGTCGTGCTGTTTTCTCGTGCACAGAGTAAAAGAAGTTTTGGGTTGCATAAAATCCATGAGTAGGTTTGGTTTTACGAGAAAAATAGAGAAAACAACAGTGCTTTTTTAATTTCTCCGCTCATGTAACTACCACCTCCATGCCATATTACTGCCATGTGTAAGTTTGGATTTCAGTTGGGTGACTGTGCTAATTTGATAATAGAGTCGTAGAAAACAATAAAGCTAAGCCATAAAGAAATCCAGGATCCAAATTTGCATACTGGAAGACCAACGTATAGTACAGCTGAATCTGACCTTTAACCTGAGACAATAATATATACTCAACAATGGATACAGAAATAAAAACGTAAATATTATCAATTTAGAAAAACCTTGTATAGCGGAAAATTCGTGACCGTGAGATGAGCCAAGACAGTAGCAGCCATTACTATAATAATCCAGTGCCATATTTGTCATGGCACTCACGTGAACATGACCAACAACAGCACGTGATTCGTGATGACGAATATAATAATGATGATTATGATGCAACTGATGCAATACATAATGTAAACACGTGTAACGTGCCAATTACATCATGATGATGCAATACATTGCATCATCAAGTGTAGGTGTCTATGGACTATAAAATAGCGGAATATTGTCATTTCTGTCACTTGTGTTTTCATGTTGAGTTTTAAAAAATTTATCATCACAGTTTCGACTCTAAGTTACAACAGAGTTTAGTTTACCAGCGATTCTTCGACTATTCAGCGGCAACTTCGGCTTTCTTCAGCAATTTTATTCGGCGTGTTTTGATTTTTCCACTGATTTTGCGGTTTTCTTTTGTTGATTTTCCGTCATGTCTGAGGGGTTTGAAGATGATTAAGCTGTTTCAGCAGCAAATGGAAGCTCATCAGGCTGAAAGTAAGGCCCACATGGACCTTTTGCAGGAGTAAAACCGACAACTCGTCGAAACTCTGCGCAATGCGACAAGGTCTGAGCCGAGTCAAACGACCGCAATACCAACGTTTTCGCCGCTCGATCCGACAACCGAGCTGTGGACCGATTATTAGACAGGTTGAATACAATCGTGGAAGCGCATTAGATTCCGGTCGAGCGACAAGCGCAAGTGTTCCTGACGAATCAGTCGGCGGCAATCTGCAAGACGTTGGGCAACCTTGCCGTGCAACCCACGCCACCCAGACAAATCAACGAGTTGACGATTACCGAAGTCGCCGACTGCATGCGCGATCAATTCGATCCGAAGCGGTACGTAGTTCGCGAACGATTCAAGTTTTGGTCCGACATGCAACGCAAGCCGGGCGAAACAATCCAAGAGTTGGCGGCCCGTATTCGACAAGATGCAGTGACGTGCGATTTTGCCTCATTCCGCGATTGCCAAGACAAAGCTCTCCGGACTCGATTCGTCTGTTCGGTAGGCAACGAGGCAGTTCTCAAGGCGGTGTTCAAGGTCCCTGACGACGAGTTGTCTTTCGCCAAAACCATTTCAATAGCCCTCGAGACGGAAGATGCAGCCCGCGTTGCAAAGGAAACGGTGTATGGGTCACGTCCGAAGCAGGTCCTCCGTATCAAAGCGAGTCAACCCGCAGTCGGTCAATCGAAAAAAGCCGCAAGCCAAGCATTTAAAGGGTGAAAAGCTGTCATTCCCAAAGGGACGTGTGGTCGGTGCGGTCGAGTCGATCACAAAGGAAACGATTGCCCCCACAAGACAAGCAAGTACCATTACTGCGGAATTGCGGGTCATCTCGAAGCCGTTTGTCTCAAAAAGAAGAAGGCATACCGAGGCAAGCTGCAATCTAGGTCAAGGCGGTTCAGTATTAGTGGATCGACACTGTCAAAGCCGTCATTTCCATTCCGCAACTACAGTAGTCCATTCAAATCAAATGCAATCCGTTTCAATTTGAGGTCGATACCGGTGTTGGTGACAACTTTTGTACCGAGCATGTGTGGTCGACCATTGGACAGCCGCGTCTCAAATCGACAACCCATCGATACCAAGCGGCGACGGGCGATCCGCTACCAGTCAAAGGGACGTTCACTGCAACGGTAGCACTGCCGAAGTCAACAGCTCAAACCAAGCCATTTACGGTGGCGTCAAAAGGTAACCTCAACATCCTTAGAGTAATGGGACCCTGACCCTTGGCATCGACGTCATGTCCCTCCTCGCTTTAGTCGCCACGGACAAAAATCGCAGTCGAGTGACAAAGATTCAACGAACTACACAGTCCTGCGGATCCTTCCAACAAGCTTGTAAACGACTATGCGACGAGTTCCCCAAATTGTTCAAAGCCGAATTGGGTTGCCTCGAGGGTGCTCAACTCAATGTCCAATTCAAGGACGGGTCCCATCCAATCTACTGCAAAGCTCATCCAGTTCCCTTGGCGATACTTAACCAAGCCTACGATGCCGGAATTGCTAAAGGTGCGTGCAAACCGACGAGCTTCAACAGCCATGGCACGCCAGTCGTGTCCGTTTGGAAAGCCGTTGTACCTGGCGAGACAAAACCTCGAATCTGCGTCTGCGGCGACTATTCAGTAACAGTCAATCCCCAATTCGAGGACCACCGACAACCGATTCCCCTGCCCAACGACCTAAAGCGACAGCTCGGTGGTGGCCACAACTTTTCATAGATCGATCTAGCGGACGCGTACAATCACATCGAACTGGATTCAGAAAGTCAGAAGAAGTTGGCACTCAGCACCCATCGCGGCGTCCTACTGCAACAACGCCTACCATTCGGTATCAAGCCCGCACCGGGCTATTTCCAGCAAATTATGGAGCAGCTAACAGCAGACCTCAAGGATGTAGCTGTGTACCTCTACGATATCCTCGTTAGTGGAAACAATGCTCAAAGCCACCTCGAAGAAGATGACGAAGATGATAATGATGATTATGATGCACCTGATGGTCCGTGTGGTACTCTGCCTTCCAGCCGGCGCGGACGGGCAACGCACGCCCCCTGCGGGGGCGGTGCGGCAGAGGGACTACCGGGTCGTGGAATAGGAGCGGGAGCCGATGGTCGACTGACGCCACCGAAACCTCCCGCGGCACGTCGGCGGGTGATGGGACCAGCCACCCCCACTACTCATCCAACAAATCCTGATGGCGAACGCTCCACCGGGCCAGTTACGAACACGTATAGCAGCGACAGACACGCAGCAAATGTGGTGAAAATACGGTTACGGACAATCCACCCAAACCCTTGGCCCACGCGGCGCGGGTGGCGCAGCAAGCAGCAAGGTGATACTAGGGAGAAAAAGAATGAGAGACGGCGAAAGAAGAGGGCAGGAAGGAAACCAGTGAAGCATCGACAGAAAACCACAAACATCGTCACATGGAATTTGCAGGGAATATCGCTACGAGAGAACAATCGCACACGACTGCGATTAGCTGTCGACTACGTTCGCAAACACGGATGGGAAGAGGTGCTGATCTCGGAGATTCGTTCAGAGAATATCGGCACCATATGGCTGGGAGATGGAAGCAATCTGACGGCGATTATCCATTCGACCAAGACGGCCATAATTTTACGAGGACCAATGCTCCAAAAATGGCTGGACGGAAATCAACGTAAATACCACGGCGAACGGACAACCGCAGTTGTGGCCGGCGACCTCCGATTGGTCGCAGTTTACCAACCGCTGTGGGGTACGGCGAAGTACAACTGGAGAGATATCGACACGAATTGGAACGACAGCTGGCCCTGAGCCCAAACACGAACAACTGGTGATCGGAGGCGACCACAATACGCAAACAGGGAGAGGCATGGCACGTAACAACGTGAGCGGCAAATACGGGCTGCCAACGGCAACGAACGAGGCGGGCCTCGACCTTTGGTGTGAGGAAAACGACCTGGCCTACGTGAACAGCTTCGTCAACCACCGAAACCGGGGAACATGGTACAGCCGGCCGCGGCACCGATGGTACGAACTGGACGGATTCCTAGTGAAACAGCAGCAACGACATCAACTAGTCCAAGGAATGGCAACGCTTAACGAGGTGGTCCTGTCTGACCACAAGCTGAAGGTGCTAAAACTGGGCACCAGCCGGAAGAAAAAGCGTTTTTTCGATACTGGACGGAAGCCACAAGTAAACTGGGAAAAGCTAAAACTACCGGCAGTGAAAGATCGGTTTTCACGGATAACGGAGAACCAGATGGCAGCTACCCAGATTGAGGAAAATGGTCAGCCAAATTGGGACATGTTGGCGGATATTTTGACAACGGCCGCGGCAGAGACGTGCGGAACACGCCAACGCCAAATCGCGAATCCATGGACCTTGGGACACGAGGACGAATTGCGCAGGATGCACGGCGATATAGCTGAGTGGGTCCGCAGAATGGACCAGACGGCAGATACGATGAGGACAAGGGCGTGCGCTCGGAGAGCAAACGCCGAAACCGATGCCATCCGTGAAGGACTACGACGAGCTCGAAAACCGACGAAGAAAGCATTGGGGAAGTGGGAAAAGGAATGGTGGACGACCATCATCGAAGAATGTGCCGCCGCGTCAGCAAGGGGCGACGTTGGTGGAATGTACAAGGCTCTAAGAAGCCTGGACAACAGGAACAACAACGCGATCGGCAGCACGGACATCACGACGGAACAGTTCAAGGAACACTTCGAACGGGTATCCGCTGCACGCAACGAGCTAGAGCCGTTGGAAATCAGCAACGCGGTACGGAAAGCAAACGATCTTCGGGACGACAGACGGGCGCAGCAAGCCAACGAAGCGGTGAACGCCATCCCGACGGACGAGGAAATTGCGCGAGAAATGAAGAACATGAAGGACTCTGCCTCCGGTATGGACGGCGTCGGAATGCGGTACATCAACGTCGCATGCAAAAATGTGCAGCTATGCATCATACGACTCGTCCAGTACATGTTTAACAACCGGGCGAGCAGTGGGCGGAATCGCTCAAGGAAGGTCAAATTGTGCCGTTGCTCAAGAAGGGATCGAAAAACGCCGTCGACAATTACCGCGGAGTTTGTTTGCTGTCAATGGCGAGCCGGATATTGGCAAGGGTGGTGGCCGCCCGCCTGCGAGGATGGGGCGAGGATTTGGCATTAGTGGATGACAACCAGTGCGGTTTTCGTCCGGGGATATCCACCGCCGACGCCACACAAGTGTTCGAGAGGATACAGGAGGATACGGACAGCAACGTCAACGCCAACAAGGAATCGGGAACGAAGAGGATGGCGTGATCGACGCCGAGACCCCAGCCACGCGTTTGCTGGATCTAAGGAAGGCACACCCTCGGGTAAA
This sequence comes from Trileptium ribeirensis, assembly GCA_030248225.1. NCBI lineage: Eukaryota > Metazoa > Nematoda > Enoplea > Enoplida > Thoracostomopsidae > Trileptium > Trileptium ribeirensis. The sequence goes on along the minus strand of JASANE010019795.1, from coordinate 102,655 downwards.
TAAGCCGGCACTCTGGCAGCTACTCGAACAGTATGGCCTCTCTGGAAACTTTCTGAACGTCATCATTGATTTCCACGTGTCCACTGCTTACTCCGTGCGGGGTCCTGAAGGTAACAGCTGCCATGGTATCCGCAGCGAGGACTGCGGGAAGGCTGTCCCACGTCACCAGTACTATTCAAGGTATACCACCAAGCAGTGATGCGGATCACCGAAGACGCGCGACGCAAGGTGGCAATCGATAATAACATGACGATGGGAATCCCCTGGCACTGGGTACCGGGGAACAACTTCCCCGGTACTGGCCTCTGGGAAAAACACAATAGCGCGGCCGTCGAACGGAGACTAACGCTGTCCTTCTTCGCCGATGACACCACCATCATTGGCACGACGAGGGAAGTGGGAACGGGTACGGAGACGGTGAAACGGGTCATGGCAACCTTCGAAGAGAAGAACAACGACGACAAGAGGAACATTTGACTTTCGGGATGGAGGAAGGCGGGAAAGTACGGATGTTGGGATGTTGTGTTGGCGCCAGAAATGACTTGCGAAAACGACTGAGCCGCACGGGCGGAGCGTGGGCCAAGGTCAAGAAGAGACTAATGCACTCCAAACTTTCGAAGCGCATGCAAGCAAAGGTCATCGAAGCTTGCGTGGAGAGCGCTCTCCTATTCGATTGCGCGACGCGAACCTGGGATTTGCGCGGGACCAAGATCCTGCAGAGCTGCGTCGACCGTTACTATCGTTATGTCGGGGGAGCAAAAAGGGCCCGCCGCTCATTGAAATGGAAGCAGCCGGCGTCTACATGCAGGGTACCCGCAACAGCGTGGGCATCAAGAGCATCCGCTGGAAGATCGAAAAAGGAGTCCTGGAACGAATAGGCCACGTGTTACGCATGGACGACACGCGACAGACGAAGGCCGCAATCCTGGGTTGGCATGCCGGCCTTGAGGCCTACGGGAAACGAAAGGGTCGTAAACGAAAGACACTGTTATACTGGAAACGCCTCCTCAAGGAAGCCGGTGTGGATTGGACGGACGCTGGCCGCATCGCGACCGACCGTCGCCTATGGAAGAAGACCGTCAAGGACCGAATGAAGCACTTGAGCAGCTGGGAACGTTGTAATGGCAAGAAATCGATGGAAGAACAGCAACATCGCAACAAACGACAACAAACAACCGCGAACGATGAACTAAAGTGCAAATTCGAAGGGTGTGAACGGCTATGCAAAAGCAAGACAGGCCTCGTGGCCCAGCAGAGGAAGATGTACAACGACAGCAGCCAGAGCCGGACTTTCGAATGCCCGAGATTTAGCGATATCTTCAGGACCGACAGCTCCCTGCAAAACCATATAAAACATGTGGAGGCACCAGAAGTGACGACCCGTCGATGCGACGCTGCGAAGGTTGTGGCAAGTGGGTATCGAAACCAAACATTGCGCGCCACCACAGAGCCTGCACAGAGACCGAGGAACAAGGTGGACACCGGGGCGCGGTCCAACACCCGGGCCGCCCCCAGGCCCGAGTCTACACCTAGAATGGAAGAACTGCATTAGCTGCGACCGAGTGCTCTTGGCGACAAATATGGCACGGCACGCACGAACGTGCATGGGACAGTAACCTGGTGGAGCGAGCATGCCCCCTCATGGACGAACGCTCGATGGATGGATGCACCTGATGCAATAGATGATGTAAACATGTGTAATGTGCCAATTACATCATGATGATGCAATACATTGCATAATCAAGTGTAGGTGTCTATGTACTATACAATAGCGGAATATTGTCATTTCCGTCCCTTGCGTTTTCATGTTGAGTTTGAATAAATTTATCATCACAGTTTCGACTCGAAGTTACAATAATATTGTTACCCTCTAACAAGCAAGCTTGAAAAGCTTTACGTTATTTGGTTCGAAAAAGCATCTTTAGAATAAATGGGTACCCGCTGCTCGCAAATATATACAGTACATATATTACTTTTCAAACAAATATATATTCATATTCATACAATTCATATGTTGTGTGACGTAAGTATATAAAAGATTCATATATTCTGCGGCATATGTCATACCATATAGCGCTAAAATTCTATCAACTACAATTATATTTCATACAAAGGAATCTGAAAATGTAGTCATCAGATAAAGCACTAAACTCCATACAAAATAGTTTTGACATTCGCACAATGCAAATTTATGAAATGTCGAACTTAAAAGGTGTTTGTTAAACAGACCAAACAAATAATGTATGGCACAGTACGCATATATGTAAGGCAACAGTTATTTCTAACAGGCAGTATAAACGTGAACCCATCATTAATAAAATTGAGAAAGAGCATCTAAACTTCGAATACTAAGACATGTATGCTAATAAGAGGGCGTCACAACGTCCTGTAGTTCAAACGTCCGTCTCCCGGGACCTCATTTACCCGCCTGGGACCTTGAGCATGTATGAAAGATACATGCTCTTTCCCCCGTTGTTATGCAAATCTGCGTGCCATAAATGAATATCGGATTATAAAACAACTGAGTTGCAGCGTTTTGCGGCACAGTATCAATTTAGCGCAGCATTCACATTGATTATTTACATGCATCCACTGCAAGATTTATGGAAGGTGTAATGCTCCATGGCACCAAATAACTGATGTTGGTATAACAGTTCACGCTGATACGAGATATAGTCGTGACCCTGTCTGCAAATGGTCTTTTCATAAATACGTAAATGAATCTACATATGCAACTGCCAGTGTATATATATTTTTGTCATTGCGTTATAACTTGTGTATAACAATTTTGAAATATACATTTAAATTTTTTTATTTTTCGCCTCCCGGATCCATACGTTGTCGGGTTTCAAAAGTGATATTCCACAAGCACGAGATGTTTAGGCTTACACAAATCCAATTTCTATTGTTTAAATACGGTTTATTATTGAATAGTTAGCTATTTGTACGGGCTGTTTCCAAAGTTTTCAACACAAACCGTTGTAATTTGCTGGTATCTAGTGGCTAATCTTGTTACTTTTAAGTTGGATACAGCATAATATAAATATAAGTTTTATATTTGAAATTAATTTATAATTCCTATTGTTCAAAATATGGGCCAAAATATGAACGTTGGCTTCTTGTGAATCAAGCGTATGTCCATACATTGCGTTCTTCTAGTTGCCTAATCTAGGTTTTGGTTTAGCTACATTTCCTAAGGTATTAAGAAGATGACTAATTTTTCATAAAATGACTACCAAACCCATGTTCTTGAAACGTCATATCTATCGTTTCCAGGTTCTTCGACCGTCCATCTATAGATCCAAGCAATGTTCTTGGAACACCAAATTTACTCCTCGTCCATATACTTGGACCAACAAATCTAGAAATCCTGGTTCTTGACCACAAAATTCAGATCAAACCACATCTCCCAGGACCACCAGTTCATTCACCTTCCCCAGGTCTTCGTACCACTAAATTCAGCAAAAAATAATTTTCAAGTCATTTTTTGCTGAATTTATTTGTTCAAGCATCTGGCAGGTCTGTATTTGGTGGTCCAAGAACATGGCAGGTGTAGTCGTGTTTATGATCTACCAAATGGATCATAAACATACATGTTCATGGGGACAGAGGGATTATGCCCCTGAACCTCGGGCCCTTTTAAGGAGTTTGGCCTCCCACCGCTCAACGCCGAAAGTGCTCTATTTTGGCCAAAATAAGCTAAATTATGACAAAAAATTGGCAAAAATAAAGGGAAAATTGAAAAAAATTGGTGACAAATCGACAAAAACAGGTGAAAATTGGCAAAAATTAAGAAAAATTTTGAGCCCCATAAATTTGGAAAATTTATTCCCCTACAATGACAGCGCGGCACCCGCTATTTCCCTTGGGATTTCGAACTTTGAGCATGTATGGACATCAATATTAGGGCGGATAAGGCCGAATGGAACCCTGACGCACGGCGATCGATAATATAAAAAGCTGAAGAGTATCACACCACTCAGCAGAATTGACTATCGCTAACTCTTGCCCTGACTATTCCTATTTTTAATCTATTAGTTCATTAGTCTACATCATTTATTAAATCCAGCATGTTAGATGAAAGTAGGTAATTACGTATACATAATTTGGCGATTGGTTGTATCCAACGGTAATAGTGAACTAAGTTTGACATTCGACCAGTTGAAATTTTGGAGTACATAATATATATAATAGTATAAAATACTATAATACGCATAATTTATAATGTATATTATAGTATTATTGTAGATATATAATGTAATATATTTATTATATATAGATATATAATATGTAAAATAGTTATATATTCAAAAACAAGGTATCTATAAGTAGCGCTCCAGCATTAAAGTATACCAGCACGCCAAATAATAAACATATCTAAAAGCGTTTTGGTATGCACGTGCTCTCATATATAACTTAGGTCTTTGATGAATAACACCCTAAGTGCGAACCTGGACACCTCTAATATCAAAGTATTCTTCTAGTCGAGAACGCGCTGGGCGGATTTTTCGAACCATGTCGGACACCACAAGGCAGAGCTCCTCTGATATAGAATCTTTCAGGCACAACAGGGTCTGTGGTTTGCGCTTGTATACCTTATCCTTTAATGCTCAGGAGGGTTTAGATGTTTAGATCAGGAGAACGCGCAGGCCATTCGACAAAGCCTTGGCGCCTCATCCAACGGTCGTCTTGAGGACGATGTAGCCATTTTTCACAACATTCAACCCTGCGATAATAATAATTGTTATTCGGGGTATGAATTAACGTCGTTATAAAAGGTTTTAGACCCAGAATTTTAACAATGTGGAAAACAGACGATTTTATGATGTCAGTTTCAACGGCACAACTGCGAATTAACTTTGTCGGACTATTGTCAAAATGATAGGAAATATTAACTATCGCAGCATCACCATATGCCGTCGGTGGTCTCCCTGTTCGGGGCAAGTCAGCTTCGGATCCTGTTTTTTTTCAAATATTTTATTAATTAAAGCAATAGTTTTATGATATCGGGGCTATGAAAACGAATGCCCGGCCCATTGTCGCATAACCTCACGGCTATTTTGGTTAACGGAATACAGTCTTTTACTGCAGTTATACGATCAGCCAAATTAAACCAACTACCACTTTTTGTTACACGTTGATATTTATATAATATATTCGGTTATAATTTCCGAAAGTATGAGAGTTGTAAATATACTATGTCCGCCTCAGCAACAGTTTGAGTTGTGGAGTTACTTACGGGACACCCTACAGATACAAGAAATATACATCGAAGTATATAAGGAAATTAGAGACCACAGTCAGGTCGGGTCCAGGTGGGGCCGGGACGGGCCGAGTCGGGTTTTGTCACAGAGGTTACTCATGTCGTCGGGCCATATTGGGGCCAGCGGGGGACCAAAAATATCGTCAATTGTCATTTCTTCTATTTGCAGTACAATCCCTAACTTAAGGTGTGGCAGACCCAACTATGATCAAAGAGAAAGCAGTTATAAGTAAGCACAGTGCTAAATAAACTGAAATGCGAACACATATTTCTGTACACCTTTTACTGTATTCTTTTCGGATTTTTGTGCTGCACATACAGAATATGTATGTTGAGAAACTGCAGTCGGGTCCGGTCTAACTATTTTGGGTCTTATACGGTCTCTAACGCAAAAATGTGCGAATTATTATACCTGTGACAGGCTTCGAATAAAATTCGGTAAGATGATGAAATAAGTTTTGGTTAAAACCGTCTTCGATCAACGCAGAATAGTTCCATTTTTGGGGAGCACAAACCAAAATATCAGGCAACTTCATTGTCGTTTGGGTTTTGGTTGTAATTGCAGTTGAAATTGGTTCGTCCAAAAACGACATCAACGTAATGGTACAGCCCCATATTGCGATAGCGGTAAAAATAGCAATTATCAACGCCCAAAATATTCGTTCCCACCGGTTTTTTGTTTTATCAAATACAGCTTCAAGACTATGAATATCTAATGGTTTAAATAACATTACAGCGATAATGTTTAAAATTGCAATAGTCTGTCACTGTTTATAATTATTTGATGCCAACAAAATATTTATATAGAATATTACATTATAGGTACAGAGTGATGATAAGGCAGCAGCAATCAATATATAATAATAGATTAGATCCTAGAAAACATATTAAAACATTTATATAGATGCATCTAATTACTTCGGCTTTCTCGAGCACTTAAAATCAGGAACAAAACATATGCGTTGTTCTGAATAAAAAAGGTTGTTGACATTTTTTAGAAGTTGAGCCACATACGTTTTCACAACCAGTCGAATAATCGCGGGATAACAAAACAGAAACTGCTGCATTTGCATGAACTAAGAAAACCACGTTACTAATACAGGTTACTAATGTTTTTATGGAGAATTGATATTTTAGTACGTATGTCGGCTTACCTAGAAAGCACCAACTTAGTAAATATTCTTCGTAATTAAAATTCATAAATTTCATAATAAAACTTCGTAATTATTAAGATAAATATTCAACAAAGGAATTTAGTAACCAAAATATTAAGGAATCTAATATTATAAATTCCGAACTGGCATTAAACGGCATAAGTTTAAAACATTTTGTCAATATATCTGCAGGTGATTCAGAAATGGCAGTATGTTTTAAAACATTCGAGGATGCTATGATGCGATCGATTTGAATTATAGCCGTTTGCGCTTCGGTTGAAGTGCTTTAACTCGTCCATAAGTTTATGTTCAACGCATACAAATCTGTGAAAAACGATTAATAAAATCATATTGGACTTTCTCTTAAAGGGCCATACATTCCATGCTATGCAAGAAATGTTCATGGGTTTATGAGGTACATTAACCATTCTTTGGGGTAGTATTCAATGGTTACAGGGCTGTCTCAATGGTGGTAAACGGTGTAAAGACTAGTACAGACTCAGCCAATTAAGCGATGGATCAAGCGGATCGTGTATGGCAACAAATCTAATAATATTAATGAACTGTGAAAATCTAGCGGTCAGAAGAAACGTGTTTGGGAATAGTTCTTTCATCTGATATTTCTAACATTTAGTCGTCCTTTAGTTTAGTTTTTTAAGTCGGGCCATTGCCACAGCGACAAAACGAGAACCTCAGATGAGAGTACCGGTTGTTGAATAGAAAATTAAGTCCGATTTATTCATTTTTCGGCCTTTGTAGCCCTGAAAGGCGTCACATTATGCCATTAGAAAAAAGAACAGTTCAGAGCAGGGCTTCGCGGGAGGCAGCCTCAAACTTACGCTTAGGCTTACTGTATGTATAAGATATGATGAGGGGCGGCACGTTATATCGTTAGAGAAATAAGAGGTAAGAGCGAAGGGTTAGAGGTGGCAGTCTTCCTCCCAGCTTAAGATTAGTGTGTGTCTCTTATATGGTTCTAAGCTTAGGTTAAGGTTAAGGGTTGTGCTTAGTATATTGAGAAAGGAACGGCATGCATTACACTTCAGTTATCGGTATTTCTTAATACAATGCAAAATAACTACGCTGGCAAATGTCCACAAATTTTGCCCCATTTGTGGAGGGTTTCGACATTCAAGCCCAACTATCCCTGTCGGCAGAATCCTGTCAATATAAACGAACCGCGTAACCAAATTCAAATTCCATGCAAAACGAAACAAATAATACAAATTAGAATAAAATAACTTCAACATTTCAAACGGTAACCAAAACGAATTTTTCTTAATTACATGGTTTATTTTCACTGCAGGATTTAATTTAGCAACGCAGACATTGTCGTAATTAGTGTTTTAAATATGCTGATATCGGCACGAAATTTAAGCTATGCATTGTAGTAAGGATTCTAGGAAATTTAGATCGAAGTATTATGTTTAATAATGGATTCTAAAGGGATATGGAAAGAAAACATGCAAAGAGAGGCACACTTCTTCTAAAACACATGTTGGCACAATAATCTTTGTGTGCAGTTATAGATAATAGTGTGCACTTTCGCGTAAAGTGAGGGTAAAAAGTTGCACCCGTAGAAACACAGACCGAGGGGTCCGGGATATTTAACTTAATATATATGCGTGTGTGCAGCATTATATCATAATACAAATCCGTATCTTAAATTCCGCAATTTCCGCTAAGAGTCCAATGCATGTGTAGTCACGGTTAGAAAACCAACTCATGCTGTGAATAATGTTTGTTATCTAAATGGAATATGTCCTGAATGAGGTAGCTGTTTACCCGTGGCAGTAGTGTAAATATAAGAAAATTGAACGAAATGAAACCGAACCACATTGATTATCATCAAGAGTTATTAATATTGCGCGAAACATGATCCTGCACAAAATTTATCTTCATAGCACGGAGTCTTCGCAACAAAATCCGCAACGCTTTCTACAAATATACTGTTGATACAGGATCGACATTTGATAAATTTCGCAACAAAAACCGCAACGCTTTCTACAAATATACTGTTGATACAGGATCGACATTTGATAAATTTGTTACAATGTTTATAATATGTATGATGCGTGATAAACTAAATGATTTTGTAAATGTTTTCCGGATATGGCCATGCGATTGGTTCAGTTTTGTTCCAAAATCTATGTGCACATATTTACTTATTGTACATGTGTAAACGTGGGCAATAAAATGCAGGAACGACCAAACGTGTGCATAAAAGACGATAAACATTCTAGTCAAACGATTTAAAACGACCGAATACTATGTACTAATAACCAAAAGTACTAAATTCATCATTTTTGAGAGACTGTTTATCAGAATTCTGAGACTGGTAATCCTTGCCGACGAAAGATGAAACCTATGGCTGACCTCTATCAAATCTATATCAAACTGTTCGCTCAATAAATGCTGGGCACAGCGGAGGTAGTGCTGGTATTAATTTAACGTTGGCAGATTAATGTGGGCTCACTCGGTTTAATGTTAGAAACTTCTTGAATATATTGAAACAACTTATTTACTTTTAATTTGGGTTGGAAAACACGGCTTCCGTGTTAACATAACTTCTTGAATATATTGAAACAACTTATTTACTTTTAATTTGGGTTGGAAAACACGGCTTCCGCTTTCTGTTTATCTCTTTTCCGGAAGATGATGCTAAACATTTGACGGACGCATTATATGATAACACATTTATACTGGTGGACTTTCAATAATATACTAGCATCTCAGCATCAATAATACAAAGAGTTAAATGGAGAGCTAAAGTTGAATACGTATCTATTTAATGACATCAGTTTCTTACTTATAACTTGTTTATACTTAGATATTGTTTGGCTTTTGGCGATGGTTTGACAATGCTTCAAATTGGGCATGCCGAGAAGGCAATGACATTAAATACATAGTGCCATGTATCTAATGATTTAAATTGAAATGAAAATGCATTGCAATCACTATGCGTACTGCAATTAGGCTAAAACATTAACATTCAGCAGTAGTCAAGTTTGCATGATCTTAGTCCATAATATGTGGCTAAATGAAAGCTTTTAACCAAATGTTTTCTCTGCTGCGGGCCTGTTCAGTTAACTAAATAGTGATCTATAGCCACAAAGCTTTCGTTGTAGCCAGCGGCGACATGTCAACGTTCGTCTAAAGGGTAAACCGATGACCTTGTTTATAATTTAAATGTGAAATATTAACATTGGTGATAAAAAATGTAGCCTGTGGTTTTTGCTGGTCATCTCAGTATGCCATGAAAAAATTAAAAAGAATGTAGGTGTAAAGTATACATGCTGATGCTCCGAGGTCTTAGAGGATATATAGTGTAGGTGAGGGGACTTTATTTCGGGGGCTGGTAGTGTGGAATTCCCTTAGGGTGTCCTCCAGGGGCACTGAAAAAGATGATGCCCCCCTTATTTTTGCCAATTTTACCCCAATTTTGCCAATTTTAACCCAATTTTTTGCTATTTTTGCTACAACTTCCCAATTTACCCACCGCCTTGGTGGGGTGGTTGGGTGCGGGGCACGGGGGTGCTGTAGCGTGTCACTCTCAAGGGATGGATCAGGGCCGCAGGTAGGGTAGCTCCCTGCACCCCCGGTTCGGTACGTATCGTGTAAGTGCTGAATATTCCAAAATTTTTCCGGTTTCTTCTTTAGATGACAGAACGGACCATTTCAAATTAATAGCAACTCGATATAGTTTGTTTGCCTCACTATCTGGTAGTGTAAGATCGCGCTCATTTCCCAGGTCGTTAAAAGTTGAACCAGGTCGTCAAATTTTGAAACCTATAAACTGATCAACAACATAACATTTCCGTTTTATGCATGACGTACCAAAATTTCGGAGTACGTTGAATATATTCTTGTTACTTCTGCTAACCGAACACAGATCGGTAGGATAAAAGCCCTGGACATACCGCTATGCTAGCTCGAACTAGTTCCTTAGATGGTTTGTTTAACGAATTTTAGGCAGCGTTCCACATCGTATCGTCGAAACATTTGATTTAGTGCTCAATATAGGTTTATTTGAAAGATAAACTAAGTTTGAGTCAACTGCCAGCGACTAGGTAAATGTTCAAAAATTGTCATACATCGTACATTTAGAGCTTCATCCATTAGAATTTACGTACCACTAGCATTATTACTAACATTTTGTTTAAATTTTGCCACTCAGTGCTTAAAATTATAAAGCCATTATGAAATTCTTAGTTTCAATCAGAGCTCATTGATATGCTAAACATATTCTATAGTCATAAAACTATTACTGTCAGTTTGCGATATACCATTTGATCTGTAGTCGCAGTTAGCATCATAGATAATTACTTACGTTAAAGGTTAAACATGAAATATTAAAAAAACAATTTTCATTTTGCTCAAATTTAGCAATATCGTTTTCGTTTTGCATTATTTGCCATAACGATTAGTAGATATGTCAGCAACAATTAAAACACGGTATAGCCAAACTCTAAATATCTCACGCTAGTTACACATTTCACATAGCTGCTGATTCAGGAATCGTTGATGAGGGGCGAGGTCCGACTGCACCCTATCACCACGAGTACTAATAGTGGGGGACAGGGGGTTCTGTCTTCCTAGCTTTTTAGTCTACATATAAAGTCCCGACACCCCATTTTAGTCTTTATTAGTCTAACTAATATCAAAACTATCCTTCGGTAGTATATTCCTCCCACTTTGCGCGATTGATCTGTGCCACTGCCTGCCATAATACCATTTATATTGTGCAATGGTGCTGACTGCCGTTAACGAAAGGAAAGGTAAGCATTTTAAAACCTAAACAAATATATAATTTCACCGCATCTGTAACATTTACACTCAGAATTCATTCTCTTGGCCATGAGACAAGTCTCCAGTGAACTAAACCGAACTGAGTCAAAGTCGATTTAATCTACATTGGGAGCATTATCCTGAATAATTTGCGCAGCTAACAAGTGAATTGACTCAAGACGCTTTGCTGATAAATATATTGTGTTTATGCAAAAACGATGAATATTGCCAACATATTGTGTTCATATAATTAGGTATTCTTAAGTCATGTGTCACTTTTGCATTTTGTGCGCCAGTTTCAGATGTTAGCACGGTAACAATGATAAGTTAGAGGCAGAAAAATCCCAAGCCCAAGCCTGCTATGTTATGTTGCAAAGACATACATGATACAACGAGTATAATTGTAAAATTTCCTGGCGTGAAGACATTTACTCACGGGATAATGAAACTTATAATGTCGTGCTTAATAGATGACATGCAGAACCACTGTATCCTTAAGGACGATGGCGTATAAGATACGCGATTGAGCAGTCGTATGATATGCAAGTGTTTCTGATACACAATGCATGCTGGGCGTCAATGTATGAGTAAAATTTAGTGTCGTGTTGCAAGAAGTTCAAGACTACTGTTGGGTAACGCCGGGAAAGACACCGGCCGGTAGGCCGACGATTCTCCCTATTGTTTCCGCTTAAACTCTACTTTTACACTGAGTTAGAAAAGATATTGCACGATTCTTTGATAGAATGCGACCCATCTCAGTTAATACCTTTGATTAACATGGTTATATCGCGCGAGTAAGCTTAAGGTGACTGCGCCAACTATCCTATTTTGTAATTTTGCATAAAATTTGTTACGGAACGCTTTTTTTAGCAATTGTAATTCAGCGTAAAACTGTTGGCGAACACAGCGCTCGCGATTGAAATCTAACCATTTTGTGTTCGGGAAAATTCAATTAAAATTACCCAAATTTTGAGAACGAAATTTTGTCGATTTGAATTAAATCAGTTTTGTTGGCGAACAATGAGAGCTTAACTACAGAAGATCGATTTGATTGTGACGTCACTTTTGCATTAAATTTGTTCGCGAACTCTGAATAGTCCAAATTTAAATGATTAGGCATTAGGGAACAAAATTTGTGCAAATTGAAATCGCCGAAATTCTGTTCGAACACAATGTCGATTTCTGGCAGTTGAATTTGATTTTGCCAATATTCGGTTAGCGAAAAACCGAATGAAATTCAGCCTTTTTCTGTAACAAGGGTTTTCGATTCGATATTGACAATATAGGATGGTTGGCGGGGTCACCTTATGTTTCCACGTGCATATGTAGTGAAATACCGAAACATGGTGAATATAAATTATTATGCTGACAAAATGAATTCTATTGTTAAAGAAATATGCGTTGATGTTAAGCCATTTCTATAATTATTAAAACAACAACAGTGGAATGTTTCGCAGCCTTTTTTGTTTCATTAGTGATCAAATGTTAAATTACAGGTTATGATGCAGCAGCGAATCAAATCTCTTTCATGGCACCTTTAGCATGGATGAACCAAAAGTTGTAAAACGCAAATCCATACGTTAGCTACAAAACACTATTATGGGTTATACTTTCTTCAATGAAGCTGCTGGTTTAAAACTAGAATGGTGTATTTTCGCAAATTTAATGTACTAATAGCCCAACGGCAAACGGCAAAATAAGGCCGCTTATAGTTGCAGCCGACGTTAAGCTGCAATATCAGAAGGACTGCTAAAACATAATGGTTGACGCCTGCTATAAATTAGAAACTGGTATTTGAGTGTAAAATTTATAGAAATTTTACCAATCAAGACTGTTTATTGAATAGCATGAAAACATTACACAGGACATATAAATGCTGACTTATTGAAAAAAATTCGCCTTTGTTCTTCATACTTCCTCGTAAAACTGAATTTATTTGCGGTTAGTTGTTAAATTGTTTAGCAGAATCTTAATAATGCATTCAGATGTGCCAAAAGCAGTTACACCGGTTGAGATTAAATGTACACCTTGACCTATAAATGCTTTGTGTGTTGTTCAAAAGTGACTAGTATAACTTTTCTGGTGTATAAACATGTGGTCGTGCGTCCCCGACTACCGTGGGGTCTAAGTGAACTAACATTCGCGAAAATACACATTTTTTGCATTTTCTAGATTATAATTTATCGCATTAGAAGGTGTGATTGAATCGTGAGTAGTGAGTGAAACGAGCGTTGCGTAGAACTGTCACTTGCCAGAGTGGTAAATTTAGACAATGTCCGTTTATATGCTTTTTAAGGTAACATGCATAACCTCAACTTTGCTTGCGCCGACTGACTCGCGCGACTGCTCATTCGAAAGCTAACTCATTTGTGCCTTATAGTTAGATGCGAGAACATCATAAACCTCAGTTAGATCGTAAAATGGATCGAACGGCACCGTGTCGGACCAAAAAGGGACCATAAAACATATTTTTGGCTGTATATCAGAAACCCGTGCAGCTATTTTGGCCAAATTATGTGAATTTTGTAGAACAATTAAGGTCTATAAAACCACATATAAAGGTTTTGCACAATGTAACGCTTGGGTACATAATTAGGGTCTAAAAGGTGTTTAAATGGGCCCAAGAGACTCGAAATACAAGAAATTCGCCAATATCGCCTGAACAGCTTTATTCATATGAACGATATTGGCCTAATTTTGTAGTGCAATTCACCTTCGATGTACCTGTAGATAATTTACCGTGTTTTCACTATTTACGCTGCAGGATATTGCCAAAATGGGTTTTTGAACGGGCGAAAGAGGTCTAATACACGAAAGTGGCATATCTTCCGCACCTGCCGAACTGCCGAACCGCAGGAGCTATGTAGATGTTTTTGGTCTCATTTTTCAGATCAATATGCGTTCCTAACTGTATATGATACTGCTGTTATTAAGCATCAATTGCAGTTCGGCATACCAGTAAACATCGAGACTCACACCACTATAACGAAAATGTATTGGCAAGTGAAAGCCAGGAAGCTCATGTCGAATTTCAGCTGTATTGTGTTAGTTAAGCTGTAAAATTTCAGTTAACAGCCGGGTTTATAATCTCTTATTGTACTGTTGTATTTTTATGTAAGCAATAAATGCTTTGATGAAAGAAATCGATTTTATATAATATCATTGTTCGTCGAAATTCAGCTAAAGCCTAAATTTGCTACGAAAACATTGTGAATTCAGATTTGAAACCTCTTACTAAACAAAATAATATTTTTATTAATTAAAAATTTTAAATTGTTTATTTAATTTATATTATATAAAAATTATTTATTGATTTAAATTAAAAATTTATTTTACATTGTATAAAAACCCGTAGAAGTTGATATTTGTCTATATAAATAACAAAAATAAAATGCATGTTATTAATAACTAAAAGTTGTTCTGTGGAAACTTATAATTGCCATTAGAATGTGTCACGCAATGACATAAAGGGCTTATCTCTAAGCCTTTTCACTAAGCAAGATCTTTTCGTTTAGCAGAACTAGCTGTTTGGTCTGTACATTTGCGATTTGATTAGCAAATAATCTGACATTGAATAATGACCATGGTAATAGTGATACGACTTCTAGTACATGTAGTGGTTGTCGTTCTGTACGAAAACATAAGCTTCGAGCCTAGTAAAAAATCTAGTTTCTCTTAATACACGACTTGTACAGTAGAATATGGACGATTTGTGAGTTCAGAGTCCAGTTTTGAGTTATGAGCTAAGGCTAGTTCTATTTTAGAAGTTACTTTAACTTACAAGCCGGCGCATAGGATTAAAATAAGGGACAACCCATGTTATAATGTGTCAGAATTTTCCGTTTCCACAAAAGTATAAATATTAAATATATTTATTCCACAGTACCGTTTTTTAACTTATTTACATTTTGAACATCCCCTGGCTTAGGGTTATAAGGCTCCGGCGGGTGGGCATATGCTGCGGAGTGTATGTCGAAGAGAGCTGTAAGCAAGAATTGTCTCCATTTCGATAAAGTTTTCTTCATATATTCCTGTGCCTTACTATTTTTTATAATTCTGTAATTTTGCTCAGAATTATTAAAATTTTCGTTGAGGATAGATGTGGCTGGGCCGCAGAGGTTTAGGCAGGATATATGGCTTACGGCATCTTAAGCCTTCTATGAGTGATCTTTACCCGACTGTGCACATATATAGTATTAAAGTCTTTTGTTAGCAAAATTAAATAGTATAGAAATGTTGCTGATCGTTAGAGCTTCATATGAAACGATTTGTTTAAATATATAAAGTTCAGTTTTTATGCAATATTTAGATTCAAGTAAGGTAGGGTAGGGAATAGTAAGTTCCTGACACTATGGAGATCATTTGTAACCGTTTAGTTTTTTCAGACACAGTTTACATGACTCTCCTTAGCAATCCAATAGCAGTTATGTTCGACAGTATGGAGGCTTCATTATCGGCAAAATGTCGCAGTTGCCTGTTGCTCCACATGCATCTAAAATAAACTGCAAAAAATTTCTGTTCGACACCCAGTCAAATGCAACTGATTACAATGCCACTCCAATATCTTGAAGCAGGAAATTTGGCATGTTCTGCAGACCATGGGTCGATGCAAGTATTTCCTCGCCAAATCAATTTTCTTTGGGTTCTTTGGAGGAGCACAACGTAGGTTTTTTGTCAAATAACTTTTGTTATAATCATTTATATCATCTCCTACAACTGGGATTGTTTCCCTAGGTAGTGCCCAAGTTATCAATTGATCCTGTGTGGATGCGTGCGTATTGAATAAAGTCAAAACTGTGGTGATATTTAGTTTTCGTTATCGTCAAGCCACAATGCGTTGCTGTAGTATACGAAGTAATAGTCTACAGTTTCAAAATTCCACCCCCCCCAAAAAAAAAAGATGTGAATTAAAACTACCGGATACAAAAAAGCGTCTGGTGTTCAGAGAAAATACCGTGTCACAAACCTAAACCTACTGAGGACAATTTAAAGAAGGCTACTTAAGTAAAACCAACAATGATTGGGTAGTGTTACTGCGAGACTAAATGATTTAATGTTTTTTTCAGTAAAGTAACTGTCAAAAATAACCTATTACTAGTGACCAGCGACCTTGATCTCGGTGGTGTGTCTATTTTCCGTTTCTTTCAAGAATTGCTTCGCTGTACTTTGCTTGTATTGGTGTTTTTTATAGCCTGTGATGCAAAAAAGATATACGGTTTCAAACGACGTAGTAGAATTTACTCGTAGGACATGGCTAGTCTATATAATAGCTCTATACAATGGGGATTTGAGGACAACATCTGAGATTAAAGCTTTTACGACTCTAATCAAACAGTGGAACTCTTAACTGAAATGCAATAGAATTATGAATTAACAATATATATGTTGAGCTACGACCCGCTGCATAATGCGTTGGAGGATTTGCAAGAGTACAGCTAAAATTAACTAATAAACAATGAACACACGCCTCAATAGTAGTTATATTTAAAATGAAACTAGATACTTTAAAAACCATGAAAGGCGCATTTAGATTTCATGATTTCACAGATACAGACAGCAACGCCTGTTGAAACATTCAGAAAAAATAGTAGCACCATTAAGTTTAGTTTAAGTTTTTAGTTGTACATGACGGCTTATAAATCGAGGTGATTTTAGCTTAGAATGCAGCTAATTCATACATTATTACCCTGCGATGTCTCAGGGGTGGTAGCCGGAGTCCGCACTGGGAGAGGCTTATGGGGATGCCGAAAAAAGTTTATGGCCACCCAAATCGGCGACCCATCTTTGCCGACTGTAACCCCATTGTTGCTACTTGTCAAGCTATGTTTACTTAATTTTGCATACATTTTCCTTGCGCAGTTGGCGCGCGTCGGCTGGGGGTGTATGGAACATCAGGGGGGTAGACCACCTGAACCCCTGATCCGGCATATATGAGCTTATTTGTAGGTTATGTTAATCTTAGAACTGTTCATACTGTTATTAGCTTAATAGATCGCTTCTACGGCGCACTAAACATGTCATAATATGATACAAGTAAAAAATGTCATAGCATGACTACCATAGCAAAAATATAGGAATTATGGTACAAAGCTTTCGGCTAATTTGTTCTATTTTAGTTTCGTTTGCTTTTGTGTATTAAAAATATATCTAACCAAATGCTGACAAATACTGAAATTGACAATACCTGAAACTAACAATTTTTTACAATTAAATATTTATATCAGGATTTGAGAGTAAACGTAAATTTAGTTTAAAATCACAGCTAACGAAATAAATCTAGTCCGTCAATAATTGAACCAAGTACTAGAAAATAATGTTGTGTGCTGTATGTAGTTGTACTGTGTTGATTGTAACACCCTAGCATCTATTAGATGGTCGTTTGTAATCGAACCGACAGCAGTATCATGATCTATGCAGTCTCAGATTATAACAATGAGGGCTATAAATGGTCTATCAAATCCTTTCAATCGCAAATTCATTTCAGATATTACAATTTGGCTTATTTCCTATAAAACTCAAGGTCTACGATAAAATGCATACGCTTGGTTTCAGATATATGCTCCTGCCGAACTAATTTTTTGCAATGTGATGTCTACACAGGCAAATTAATGAAAATATATAGCCTAGAGCTACGATTTGTAGCCGAGAAATAAGGTGGATTGTGGAATTTAATGCTGAGTATGAGCATTAAAGAAACGCGTACAGCTGCTCTCAGCATGAATGCTCCCAACAAATTGCTAAATAAGAAATTTCAACGCAATATATGCTGAGCAATATTCAAATAAATGCTAGCCATTTAGTTAATAACTACGTTTTTTGAATACATCATCTGTTCAGCGGATCACGGTGGACAACAACGTACTAACCCTGTCTGATTAGAATCCCAAGACAGACTCCTCTGCTCCACGAAATATTACAACGCCTTTTACTTTCTTGTTTGTCTGCAAAATTCTTTCTCAGAGACACAGGAAAACCAAGTTCCGTGAAAACAATTGCTATTATGGAGCCGACTAGGAAGGCAGAAAGTTGGTAGAAAGGAATTTTGCATAACCAGTTAGTTTCTTCCGCTTTGCGGTAGGGGGAAGAAACTAACTGGGGGAAGAAACTGACTGTGACGGCAGTCAGTTTCTTCCCCCCAGTTAGTTTCTTCCGGGGGGAAGAATCCGGCGGGTAGAAGAAACTAACTGTTACACCAGATACCCATTATTCGAAGGTACCCGCTACCCACTATTTCAATATTTGAGCCTGGATCGTGGGTATTCTTACCTACGCACATTACTGGATTACATGAACTTGAACACCTAATTATGCCTGGGACTGTAGTCTTAAAAGACTTTAAAGGAAACTTAATTTCTATCCGTCTAAATAGCAATTAAGATATAAACTGTTTTACTGATTTCTATTAGGTTATCTAGTACGCTGGTTATGATGATTTTGCAATCTAGAGTCTAACTTGACTATATTATACCTTTTCATGGGGTTTCCAGAGTTTCATGGTCGACATATCCAGTTTTAGAAATATAGTCCATTTTCATTTGTTTGGTTATGCATTGTGTGCAGGGCATCAAGAATGGTGTATATATAGGTATTTCTTAAGGCTGGATACAATGATTTGGTTATATAGTGTCCACGGTGCACATTTCATGACTTTTCATAGGTTTTCAACGAGTTTAAGGTCAAAGAACCCGATTTCAAGAATATAGTCTATTTTTAGCTGTTTGATTGCGTATTGCGTACAGGTCATCAAGAATTTTCTATATAGGTTTTCATGGAGGTTGAATACGGTGGTTCGGTCATCTAAAGTCTTCAGCATGAGTATCTTTTGTTTTTCAGACGTTTTCATTGGGTTTAAGGGCAATGTACCCGATTTATACAAAATAGTCGGTCTTCAGTAGTTTGGTACATGGCTATAGAGCTTTTTGGTGCGCTTAATACAATGATTTACCTCTATAGAGTCCAGTGTACAGATTTCATGCCTTCTCCGCAGTGCTACTTTCCTAAGCGTCGAAAGTCTGCCAAGCCATATTTATCACCATCGAGTCAGTGCATACCGCTAGACGCACTGAAAATTTTAGGAAAGTTGGCAAATATCAGGGAAATGTTATGAAAAATTGGCAGAAATCGGGAAAAATGGGCAAACACTACATTGGAGATTTGAGTGAGTTAGACTTTAACTCAGGACTCGGAGGCACAATTCCTTTAGTTCAAACTAACTCAGGCTGCGTTTGACAGGTAACTCGGGGTGATGAGTTAAGTGTTCTAACCCAGACGAACGCTCGAAATTAGCGAGCAATGCACATATATAACTCTGTCAAACATTCTGAGTAGCATAAATCACTCTGAGTTAACGTTCCAACTCAGAGTTCCAGAGTAAGAACTTTCTCATTCATTCTCGGCTAAATAAACTCTATCGGCATTAGAAATCTGGCTCACACTTGAGCTACATTCTAACTCAGCAGTCTGAATTTAGTCGAACTCGTTCTGAACGGTCCGATCCAGCTTCAAATCTGTGAAACAATATAACTCACGCTGAACTACGCTTAAATCAGGCAAATTTTCAGTGCACGTGGTCATCAGTGGTCGTTGGAGGACTAGTAGGGAATAAAGAGACAACTGTGGCGTACTGCTGGTAACATTTTATCATATTCTCTGATATAGAGGAATGCTACTCGTTTGATGATTGCACCGTTGTATCGCGACATAGTAGGTACATTAACTTGAGATAGGGAATTTTGCCAAAAGGAGCAATTGCATCCATGGTATCCATATACCCCAAAAATCTATAGACCCATCTAGCCCTTAACGAGTTTTGTTTAGAATTTTGGGTCAGGAAGATGTTGGAAAAGTAGAGTTTCTAAAAATGTAAGAAATTCAGCCCCGCTGAAACCATCTGCTCTCTAGGCCGACTGACCCTCCGGACCTATAGATTATATGATCGCAATTTAAATCATATAATTGTAACGTGGTTTGCCCTACCATGTTTAAATTAAAATGATTTTATCCATGTCCATGAATTTCTATTTTTAGAAGTCCAAACCTAGCCCTAGAGAAATTTGGTCCGTGCGCAACATTACTATGGGGACATTTAGCTGGTTCATTATTATGTTTCTTGTTTATCATCTGTATCAAGCATTTATTGTATATTATGTACTTGAGATTGTTGATTATGAATGCATATACAAAATTATATGTATTGTATATGTTTATCTCTATAAGATGTGTGTATACATAATATGTTTATGAATTCGTTATATGTCGGAACGTAGTGTATGTATGCAGTATTATTTCTCGTGTGTTTAGGTTTCTTTGTGCACTTAATGTAATTCTCTTGTGTGCTGAAAATTTTGTACAGATTGCAGGAGCATTTTTAAGACTTAGCTAAGTGTAGGAGAGTTTCTAAAGGGAGCATTAGAAATAAAAGACTTTATGAGCGTCTAATGCATAGAATTTAAATATATCGGATTTGAGTATAAGGGTTGGGTGCCTTAAGCATTAGGCCTACATTAGCGGATATGTGTATGTGTATATGCTGGATTTTCGGATAAAATCTTAAATTTTGTTTATACTTAAGAATTCGGGGAAATTCACAAAAACTCATTCTCTAACGACAAAAATTCACTTACGTTTAAGAGAGAATCTTACGGGAGTGGAACCAGAGTAAAACTTGGAAAACTTATTATGTAATTTCGATCACTTAGAGAAATCAATAGGGAGAAAATTGGGAGTAGACTTATAGCTCGGGTATTTAAGCGGTTGCGCAGTAAGATCAGGGCCTCAGTCGGCCTCAGAAGCTGCGCAACCAAGGTGAGTACGGTTCAGCCGTTTATTTGTTTAAACGTTTGTGTAAAAATTGTCGTAGTGTGGAAATAAACTGTCTTCATTAAGGCCTTCGGAGTAAGCTCAAAAAATAATATATCCCTTGGTGCTCGCATCGTCGTAGTTGTGTGTAGTCTACGGTGGGACTAAACACCCCTAGCACCACGTAGGCTACATTTTGGTGCCGCAAGCGTGGACCGAAAACAAGCCTATCAAATCCAAAAATCTGATTTATGTTTTGAGTGTTTTGAAAAAATAATCGCTTTGTGATAATTTTGAGACAGACCTTGGTGGTTCATATTTGTGAAATTAAATTTGTGGTAAAACATGGCTTTTTGTCAACATGGTTTGAATGTGACATGTCAAAACCGATCTGCAATTTTTGATACTGATGACATTCCTCTTTATTACGGAAACTTCGGAGATGATTTTGAGGAATGGATAGGAATTTTCGAACGCATTTCTTTTGCAAACCAGTGGTCTAAGGATGATATGGCTCGTATTCTGCCGGCTTTTTTGCGGAGTGAAGCTGCTTGGAAATGGGAAAATATGTCTTGTGAAATTAAGAAAAACTATGATGCTTTGAAAAACAATTTATTTGAAATTTTGGTACCGAAATATGTCACATATAATTATGGTGCACAATTGAGGGAGAGGTCGCAAAGATTTAATGAGCCAGTTGAGACATATGCAAAAGATATTGAATACTTGGTTACGAAAGCTTATCCTACATTCTCCAAAGATAATAGGGATATAATCGCCTTAGAAAATTTTATGTGCGGATTAAAGAAAACGATTCGGCGATTTGTGGTAAGTGCCAGGCCCGACTCTTTTCAAGCGGCTATAATTGAGGCGCGTCAGCAAGAATGTATTGAAAACTCATTATGTTCGAATGAGGCAGAACATTTGGAACAATATTTAAGGCTAACTGACAGTGAGTCCCACAAATGTATTCAAAAACTTAACCCCTTGGAATTGAGTAAAAGGCTTAAATATAATACAAATTTTGCATGTTGTGTGAACAGACCCAAGACTGATGCGGGTCAAAGAAGAAGTTGCACTGAAAGTTTTTCCTCAAGTTCTAATATGTCTTGTATGCGTCGAAATTTAGGGACCCGAAAGGGTTCTCACACAGCTTTCAGGTACGGAAATTCGGACGGGGAATTTAATCGATGGTTGGTTGATCGAGGTGCGCTCTGGTCTCAAAATTATCAACAACCTATGAATGGCTATTTATGTGATAAACGGCATCATGATCAAGAAATCTTAACATATGAAGGCAATCAGGGTGGCAACATTGAGACAAGTGAAACAGAAAGCGGTGAACCTAAACCGAGGTTAGTGAATAGCCTTATGCCAACGGAAACACATGTGGATATCTCTGTAAAAAATCGGGTGTTGATTAACTCTGTGTTTGTTAATCTATTTCAGCGAGTTGCTCCATTAAGGTGTTCAAAAGTGATATTTCTGGGAAAAGACAATAATGTCTCTGAGTTTAGAGAAGGTAAAAAATTTTCCTCATCTTTGACAAGTTTAGAATTAACCTGTATAAATAAAGAACTTGTGCTAGCAAATAGGCCTATGTTTAAAAATATCTTTCCTAAATTTAATGACCCAGTCGCGAAGTAAATTGCAATGCGTGTGCGTACCAACATAAATTTGGATGTGATGGAGTATGATGTTATTGTGTGCATGCGATTTCTTTCTAGCTTTTTAGAATTTTACATTGTGGTCAAGGTCATCCAGATCCATCGAAGTCGAGACGCGTGTCAGGATACGCAATGTTATGTAATCTCATGGTATATTGTGGATCTAATTACTCTGAACGGAAACGTCAATTATGGTATGCCAAGCGAGGGTTGTGCTCAACATTCACATTCTTTATCGGTGAAAAAGAAATTTTGTAACAGTGGCAATATACGAAGGATAACACCACGACCTTGTAAGTTGGTATTTATTACACTGTTATTAAAACGGGATTCCATAAAACGAGACGTTTTTGGTAATAAAAATTTAAAAAATTTGTCTACATATATTGTAATTTCTAAAACTGCTTCTTGTGAGATTCACTTTCAAGGTTCAAACTGTTTACAAAATATTGGAAGATTTGTGCGAAATTCGAAAAGAAATATCCAAGTCAGTCTAGTTGGTTTCATAAGTCCATTCTTGGGGGATATAACATAAATATTTTACTCCATACAGAGGTAATTTTTATTGGCCAATGATTTGTTCAGTTTCCATCTATCTGTTTTGCGTGATTTTGTGGGATTTTTATAAAACTGTATTTTATTTTTGGTGATAAAGTGATACCTGCTAAGATTCTTCAGAATTCCGGGAAGGTACTATTTCGAAAACAATTATGGTTTCGGGTCCTTGAACCAGAAATAATCGACTGTCTAAAATAATGTTAAGTTGAGATCTCCGAAAATAATTTTATAGGAATTATTGCTGAGTATTAAGTTAATGATTTGTTTGTATTGTGATTGGTCACTGTACTAGAGTTTTCAAATACTGGGGCATTGTTTCAAAAAAATTCTGTTTAATATGTAGCTCAATCGAACGGCCCATTAAGACATCAATATTTTAAGAGACAGAATAACATAAACTGAGAACATATTTAGTCGCTTAAATTTAATCGCATTGTATCAGTATCCTGAGCTTGAAAAAATGAACAATTTATAGACTTTTACAGGTTATGAATCGGTGCCAACGATAGGCTATATAAAAAAATCTTAGAAAATTTTGGAGAAAGGTAATATACGAAAGAATAAGTTTTATTCATTTTACCGGTGTAGAAAATAATTGATTTCGCCGCAAGTAAGAAAAAAATTTTTTTGGAGTCAAGACAAATAAAGGCTTTCTTAACGAAAATAATGAGTGCACAAGGCGTGCTGACTTTTCGTTATTTGTGACGCTGTGTTCTAAAAAGAACACGCCTTTAATATATCCTGCTACCAAAATTTGCTATGTATGGGTAACAAATAAACTCGGTATACATTTCTGGTTATGTTGATGGCCAAAAAAAATTGAAGAATCCGATAGACAAAAAATTTTAATCATAAATTTTATATTGAATGAGAAAAAATTGTCTATAGAGAAGCGTTGCTTCTCAGTTTGACGTTTACAGGTTTTTAGGGGGTCAAAAAAGTTGTGGTTATGGTCTCCCGGCCCGAGCACTATAATATTCTGTTGGCGCGTTAAACATGGCAATAATCATAGACAACTATGAAAGGGCGTTGGAGACAAAAGGATATATGGGAGTAAGCAAAACCCCGGTGACTCATAAACTTATTTATGAAAAGATAAAACCCGTTTTTGAGTGGTTGGGTACCGCGCCGTATATGTATATCGGTGGAATCTCATTAGGTGGTAAGGTTCCAAACAAAATCAAAAAAGAAACTTTTTCGAAACTTTAAATAAAAACAGAATCGTAGCTGATTTTCAGTAGGGATTTTTAAAATGGGTCTATAGTCAAAATATGGAGCAATGTATTTCAAAAAAATTTTACCTCAAAGCTAATACGAGAAGTTTTATGTATTTCGCTACGTGTTCACAAACTGGGTTTCAGGTATTGCATTAAAACTGTTTTTATAAGGACAAACAAAAAACCATGAAAAATTCGCGACCTTGCTTATACTTGTTAAAAAACTACGCGCTTGACAAAAAAATTGATGAAATTTAAAAAAATGTTCCCTAAAATTTGAAAAAGGATTTTTAAACCTATAGGAAGGAGCTAATCCACACATCCAATGTTCAAATTTCGTTTTAAGTTTGATAAATCGTATGGCTTTTTTGTTTCATAAAAACTTTAGTGTTTCATAATTGGATGTGTGTACTAGTCCTTTTTGGTTTAAACAGAGAGGGGGCTTGCTCAGTTTTAAACTCATGTTGCTCACGGAAAACCTTTCATGTCCCCTGCTCTAGCCAGGTGATGAAAATCAGCCGTGTACCTGAGGTCACACAACAGTGAGGATGCACTGTCGACGGCGTCCCTGGTAGGCAGTTTCAACCAAGGCGGGGTGTGAGCAACAGGGTCGGCTGGACATCCCTAAATTGGTTTTGTGCTCGTGTTGGACCACTCACTCGGAGAAAACTCACGCTCGATGTTCTGCTAGCGTGTACTTTAGATATGTGTTTTTAGCACATAATTACCGACTGTCTTCGGCTAGGCTCCGGTTTAGTGGCCATCTAGCCGCGTGTATGCAATGCATCCTGTACTCAAGGGTAAAAAAATAATGAAATGGAGATAGGAAACTCAACCCCTGAATAGTCTCGTGAGCGCTTCTCAATATGTGGTTTTTAGTACAATGATATGTTTTGCGGGTGGGCTCCGTACTCTTGACGGCCATCCATTCCGACTTGGTTTTTCGCGCATAGATAATATGTTTTCTCAAGGTAACATCCCGTGTAAAAATGGGTAAAAAAGGGGTCTCGCACTGATCCTACGATTTTTATTTATGTCAAATCACATTTATGTGTGCTTTTTCGGTGTTACGTGTCTTTGCACTACCGTGTAAAATTTTCTAGCTCAAAAAAATCTCAACTCAAAGAAGTTGCAAAATTTTGACCTATTCTTAAATTAGAAACCCAACGGACCTTTTTTTGTTGACGTGGGTTCCCTAGGTTGGCCCACAAGGAGAATTTATGTCCTTGTGGGTCTGCCGTTCTCCTCGCGCCTTGTTGAATTTTTCTTTGACGACATACGAGGGGTTTTAAGTCTCGTATGCATCGCTAAATTATAAAAAAATTTTTGACACACAGGGGGTATAATGTCCCTGTGTGCCGTTTACATGTGAATAAAATAGACACACAGGGGGTGCAGTGTCCCTGTGTGACTCGGTATTTTTGATTTCTTGTTCATTTTTGCTTTCATTTTTGCATTATAACAAAACTTTAAATTTGATCAAAAGCTCATCTCATCTAATTCAATAAAACAATTTCTATTTACTCTTAAACACCACTTTAAGTTGCACGGTCATGCGTAGTTAAGCTAGATCATTTGTAATATAGCTAAATCGTAAAAAAACTTTTCCTAATACTGAAGTGGCTGCATGAAGGATAAAAAATAAGGATGTAAATCATATCGGATGTAAAATTAAAACTATAGGTTCCGTATGTGTTACAGTCAAATGCCAAAATTTTTTATTTTGTCTACAAAAACGTGTAAGAATGTATTTTTTTTATTTTTATATTCATTATTAAATATAAATCGAAATTCTACATAAGTTTAATTTTTTCAAAAATAAAATAATTCAAATATTCTTGTATTTTCCTTAAAAATAACCAAAAAGTATTTTTACATGAAATTGATTTGGTTCATATTAAATACTAATCGAAAAATGCCACGTTGGGATATATACATATGGTCGCGTAAGGAAATATATGATTTGTAGATTTTAGCAACATAATTGAACCCCTGTAAATCGGTACCTTTATCAAATTTTACATAGACTACATATGTCATCTAGGCTATATTTTACCTAATCTACGTACATTGGTTCCAAATTATAACGTTAGTACATGCAAGTAATTTCAGTAAATATGGATTATTTGAGATATCTTGAAACTGCAATATTTCGCAATGATTTTATATACAAAAGCGAAAAAAAAATTTTCAAAAATGACCTCGTAAAAAATAATAAATTCTTTTAAGGTTAAGATTAGGTCGGCACATTGTAAAATTATGTTTAGAATTATTTTAAAACAAACGGTAAGGCGAGATATGCTGCAAAATAAATTAATATTGCATATTACGCACTATTGGCATATAATACATTAAAGTGTTACATTTTCGGAGTGCCAAAGGGACATTTAAGAATGATTTGGGTTTTGTTCACAATTTGATGAGACTCGAGAACAAAGATAGTCTATGCCTTGTACTATTATAGTTAACTAAACAGGCTGCTTAATTAATTTAAAACGGTTAAAATTATATATTCTTATATTCTTGGTATATTGAGGAATATAAAAAAATATGCTACACATCGACTTGAAAACTCTGAAACATTTTATTGCGCGACGCAAATTTTGTGTTGCTTAAAATTTATGTAGCATCACATTGCTCAGGCAAATCTATACTACTGAAACTTATTATAAAGTTGTTGGCGTAAATAAATTGTTTTTAAACTAGAAAAAATCGATTCATCGATAAAGCTACGTATATATAAAAAAGCGGGTTTCCAAGTGTAATGCTGTGTATTAGTGCTAAATCAAAACGAACAATACAAAAATATAAGCATAATTAGGTTATATAAAAAAGAGGGAAATAATAATTCATGTGAAAAGTGGCGTACTACATTTATGTATCGCATTATATCAGGACTGGATATGTGCAAAAATCCCTTGGCGGTTCTGTTCTATTTCGATTAACTAGGTTCCCTTACATAATGCCTAGAATATCATAAAATGCTATATGAAGCTTGGTTGACAACTTATTTTACGGAAGAGTCAATTTAAACTTAGCTGATACATTAATCTAGGGCCTGTGATTTATAATATTTTATGGGCAATGCGGGAGTTTTTTATTTTAGGATGTATTTGAGATTGAACCTTGATGATAAGTCATCAGTTAACAGAAATGTTCCCGATAAAAATAGAAACATACTACTTAAATCAAGCGCTTTTTTAACGAAACTCTTATTTTAAAAATGATATATTTTTATTAAAACTCAAATTAAAATTTTAACTATTAAGAGACTTTAATTATAAAAATACATGTATTTACAGTTTACTGTGAGTGGGAAACCATATAAATAACGAATATATGTCTAATACGAGGAAAATTTATAAAGTTGTAATACATTTGTGTAACTACAAGTGGTTGTTATATGTGTGATGTGCCTCTAATTTTGGGAACAACGTTTGTCAAAACTGATCTTGGTAACACAACCGAAATATTAGGAAAATTACAAAATGTCAAAAAATATTTTAAATTTTTTTTCAAACGTGCCCAAAAGAAGAATTATAGCATTGTGTAAAAACGTTTGAATGTACTATAAAATTCTAGAAGTCAAACTGGCCTTTAAATTACAGTTTAAAATTGCACGATCGACTCCATTCTTGAAGATGCACCAATGTCGTATTTATATGTAAAATGTTGATATATTCATGTATGTAACTTTTATTGTTTGAGTATAACTGTGTCGCTGAATGTCGGACCATCAACAAACAATTCGCATATTCAGAGATTTATCCTCCGAATAGTCTGTACGATGCTTTTTATCTTTGGCGTAGCACGCTGTTACATTATGCGACGTATGGGAACAATATATACGCATATTGTAGGACGAAGCGCTAAACGCAGTAGCGGGTGTAATTTCAATCAAACCATGTGGTTTAGATGTGTTTTGGTTGAATTAAATGGTTGTTTTGGTATGAATGATATTCGCTAAATGGCAGTGCATGGTATCACCGTGGGTGCGTGGGGAGTGGCCTGGGTAT
The DNA here is from genome assembly GCA_030248225.1 of Trileptium ribeirensis. Lineage (NCBI taxonomy): Eukaryota > Metazoa > Nematoda > Enoplea > Enoplida > Thoracostomopsidae > Trileptium > Trileptium ribeirensis. The sequence continues at coordinate 74,194 of JASANE010019795.1, read as the reverse complement.
AGCTATACGGTTGATGTAAACTTTTACAAGGAACGATTTGGTGTGATTTCGGATTGATATGGTGCAGTATGGTAGCGGTGGTGGTAAATAGTGCGGTGGTCGGTTGGTTTCAACGTGATAAACTACAGACAATGCTCAAAAAAGACTACTCCGTAAATACAAGATGCTGACTGTTATAAAAAAATTGTTGGATAATGAATGACTGGTCTGATGGATTGATTCGTTGATCGTATTTTGAGTGAATGGATTGATATGATTGATTGCTGTATTGAATATGGTTAATGTATTTTTCTATGCAAATTAGGTGATAGCGCAAAAGTTTAGGAAATTTGAGGACAAATTTTTATGCAGCAGAGGGGATAATGTAACGTGGCTTGCCCTACCATGTTTAAATTAAAATGATTTTATCCATGTCCATGAATTTCTATTTTTGGAAGTCCAAACGTAGCCCTAGAGAAATCTGGTCCGTGCGCAACATTACTATGGGGACATTTAGCTGGTTCATTATTATGTTTGTTGTTTATCATCTGTATCAAGCATTTATTGTATATTATGTACTTGAGATTGTTGATTATGAATGCATATACAAAATTATATGTATTGTATATGTTTATCTCTATAAGATGTGTTTATACATAATATGTTTATGAATTTGTTATATGTCGGAACGTAGTGTATGTATGCAGTATCATTTGTCGTGTGTTTATGTTGCTTTGTGCACTTAATGTATTTCGCTTGTGTGCTGAACATTTTGTACAGATTGCAGGAGCATTTTTAAGACTTAGCTAAGTGTAGGAGAGTTTCTAAAGGGAGCACTAGACATAAAAGACTTTATGAGCGCCTAAGGCATATAATATAAATATATCGGATTTGAGTGTAAGGGTTGGGTGCCTTAAGCATTAGGTCTACATTAGCGTATATGTGTATGTGTATCTGCTGGATTTTCGGATAAAATCTTAAATTTTCTTTATACTTAAGAATTCGGGGAAATTCACAAAAACTCATTCTCTAACGACAAAAATTCACTTATGTTTAAGAGAGAATTTTACGGGAGTGGAACCAGAGTAAAACTTGGAAAACTTATTATGTATGTAATTTCGACCGCTTAGAGAAATCAGTAGGGAAAAATTGTGAGTAAACCTCTAGCTCGGGTATTTAAGTGGTTGCGCAGTTAGATCAGGGCCTCAGTCGGCCTCAGAAGCTGCACGATCAAGGTGAGTACGGTTCAGCCGTTTATGTGTTGAATTTATGTAGTTTGCGAAATAAACAGTGTGCATTATAAGTGGTGATATATTAAGACCCTAGGAATAAGCTAGTAAAACATTGGAGTATTTTGTGTGAAACTGTCGTAGTTTGTGTGTAATCTGCGGTGGTTCTAAACACCCCTAGGACCACCTAGGTTGCACATCGACATGTTTCGTATAGCTGAGAACGAATATTTTTACCTAGGTTTACAATATTTATTACAGTAGCATTTTGTGAGCTAGTATTTTCTTGCCTCATTGCAAGTAGTACTACTGCATTGTTCAGCTTGAAACTCGTGTTAATTAAATATTATTGTTAGAACTTTCATAGCCGAAACTGATTGCCATGATAGCCGTAATTATATTTTTTGGATCATGGTTGGTCGTAGCGTTGATTGATTAGGTCAATAATGAAATTCTTATGATGCCGTGGAATTATTGCTACGTAGATGACTTGTTAATTGTACGTACTGTACGTTGTAATGCTGTTATTATATAAATCGGAAAGCTGTTCGCAAAAGCGCCTTTTTCATTTCTAGATGACGTCAACGACAAGAAACGCCTGACACCGCCGTCGCCAGAAACGGAGGCTCAGTTGCTGAAAAGTGCAGATCGGTTAGAGTTTTTATAAACAAATAATTTATTACTAGCGTCTCGCAAGCGAGGGTGAATGGAACCAACGTGATTTATTTTTAAGTACTGAATCATTTTGTTTAATCATCTGTAACAGGTTGTGTTTGATGCATATACCGTATTAAACCTCTTGAACCCTGAACCCCTTTGAGAATCCTAAACCTTCGTCTTCCCTCTAAGGCCATCGAAAACAACTGGCAACGCATCAAGTATTTGTGCTGCTCTCTATATAACCAAACCATTAGTGTTCAGCTTACCGGACTAGTAACTCGCAAGACAATTCTTGATGGCCTGTACGCAGCCAATGCGTAAGCAAACAACTGAAGACAGTCTATATTTTGGAAATCGTGTTAATTGACCTTAAACCCAATGAAAATGTCTAAAGAGGCATAAGATACTCGTGATGTACTCTGGATGACCAAACCATTGTATTCAGTCTTCAGAAATGCCTACATAGACAATTTCTGATGCCGTACACGCAATACCAGACAAATGACAACACATTACATTATGAATTGAAGTTGGGCTCTAGTTTAGCAAAATCAACGTATCCGGCGTGCTTGATAACTTTGTAGGCACTCACTGTAAGGTAAAAAGAATGTTATAACATGGCAAAGTTTGAAAAATTGCTATTTTTGGGAAAGTTTCGACGAAGCATATTCGGTCACACAGCGGTACAGAGAGTGACCCGCAAAAAGTTGTAGTCAGCATGCTGTAGATCTCGATGACCTGATTCTGTCATTATTCGATGCGAAGCCTGAGTCGCGAGATATTGTCTGCGAAATACTGATCATCACTTTTACTATGGAATAAAAAATTTGTCGAAATCCGTCGAACGATTAGACTAGTTGAACGTTTCGAGCGCACATCGAACAATTTTGTTTTCAAACACATTTCGAACAAAATTAAGTTTTTTATAATATTAACAATTTTGTGTTATCCACTTTTCGAACGGACGTCGAACGTATGCGAACAACGTTATTTTTAATTTTATTTTTTCATTAAATTGTTTTGAATTAATGTTACAACATTCATTAATGTTTTGAGTTACAACATTGAGTAGGTCCTGCACACATCCGACAAAAATATGGTTCTCGAAAAATCGTCGGACAAAAAGGTCCAGCGAACATAGAAGCAGTCTCGAGCAATATCAAACGAAAAGCAGTTATTACTTTCTAGCAAGCAATGTTGTAGGATTATAAAAGTTTCAGTGGTAGCAAACCCTATACGTGCGTCATATACATTTTCCGTTCGTTGCTTTTTACAAAATTTTGCCTCTGTAGCTCTGGCCTCTTCACAAGACCTAAATTTTACCTGAGGGGATTTTGAGCTGCTCCTTTCACCAGCTTCAACCTGGGACGAATTTTTCCAGCTTACCTGTGGAAGATCGTACTCCTCAGGTCGACTGGGAGGTTTTATATTGACATTTACTCGTGTTTTTTACGCATTTAAAATATTTTTATTAGTTTTGGGTCATATTTATTGTTTAAGCACTGAAAAGGCGTATTTCGGCAGCTTTAACTTAATTTTACTTTTGTCATACATACGTAGTCGTATTTGAGTATTGTATATATAACCGTTCCAGGTTAGGACGATCATTTTTGGTGTGACCTGAAAATGCCTGGGGTTGACCTGGGGGGGTGGGAGCCCCCGAAATCTTGGCGAGTCCCCTCTGTGGAGAGGCCAGGTGACTGTCTATTGATATTATTTCAGAGCACGAAAACGACGCTCACGAAGTCACCATTGTGAGGAACGTTCGAATACAATTGCGTTTTCAACTAGTTTTATTGACAACGGTCGCTCTAATAATCACGTAGTTGTGACCACGGTGATGGGTCCAAATGAATCAAGTCACCCGCCATTGTCAACAACTACCGGAGCCACAGTGGACTGGGTTGATCAATCGTCGCTTATATCGAACATTAGCAGTTTGGATGACAAACTAAATGTGAAGAATGAAGGTAACGACATTTCACCGCCAATCCCGTGTCGCCATGATCACCAGCAGCGCACCGAAGCTAGTGTTTTTGATGTTAGCGAATCACCAAGCTTCAGCCGCCACATGAAGATGACTTATAGCAGCGGCGATAGCGGTCGTTATGACGATTTTTTTGCGGATTGCAAGCGACAGGTTTCGCAGGTTGAACTCATGCGACTTGGCGACGAGGCATTCAAGGTTTGTGCTATAATGATTTATACTGTCGGCCGAAATATTGTACACATGAATCGAATTTTGCTGCGGCCGTAGGGCTATATTTTGTAAGGGTCGGGTGTAAGTAGATTGCCAGTTCAACCGTAGACGATGGTCGCAAAGGTACCGAAAAAGGTGATAAAATGATGCATTCAACAATTGAAAACTGCTGTAGATGCTAGTCCACATAGCTGAATATTGGGTTAATCGACTCATAATCAAGAACAACGTTTGTGGCTCAGCTTAATTATTTATTGTAGGCATATATGAAAATTATATTTTAGTGCTGCAGCGCTACTGAAATTTAATATGTGCAGTCACGGACAGAAATGTTGCAATCGGACATTTTACTTAATAGCTGTCGACTAAAATCTGGCGAAATATTCATACGTTTGAAATTAATAAATGTGTTAAAATTGAAATTTATTTTATTCGAAATTGATATTCATTTCGCTTAATCAATAATCTACAAATTGTTGGTCGAAATTTCGACATTGATTGTGTATACACTTATACATGTTTGACTATTCTAGAATATAATGAAAACAATATGGAACCGAATAGAATACAAGAGGAGTCGAATCACTATTTGCTGTTACCTTTGAGTATTACCGTATTAGATTTGTTGGTTTCTCCAAATAAGGGATAATGGTGGCCCCCGGGTATTTCGACCTTTCCGAGGTTCCTCACAGCTCATGCCACCAGGTAAATTTTGGCCTCCTCACAGCTCATGCCGCCCAGGTTGATTTTGGTCTCCCTGCGTTCATGCACCCAAGTACTTTCATGCGCCATTGAAAATTACCATATTTTTGTCAGGGAATATTCGAATTTTCTCTATATTGGTTAAAAACCTCAAATTTCCCACTGCGGTGCTAAAAATTATTAAAATTCTACCTTTCTCGTAAGCACAGTTGTAATCAGTTTCCAAGTTCGACATTTTTGACGTTTTCTGACAGTGGTAGTATTTCGTGTTCCTCCAGTTCAACTGGGGACACCCCAGATGAACTAAGACAAGTGATCCCAGGAATTTGCTGCTCCTCCCCCAGTTCCGAACTGTGGGACCCTTAGCTCATACTTCCGTGTATAGCTTTGGTAGTTTGGAGAAGCCATGATTTGGTATATTTTTTCAGGGACTTTTCTATTCCTGTTTTAGGATAGTAATAAAATCAAAGCTCAGTTGATGAATCAGGTCACTGGTCGTGACGATGTAGTACATCCCAATGTCGCCGACATTGGTGAGTGTAGTAGTCGCACTGTATATCGACAACAACATTCTCAGATTAGTGTTGAATCAACAATGCGACCGAGCTTGTCGTTTATTATGTCGCAAAGAAAAGGAAATGTTAAAGGTAAGCGCGGTTTGTTACAAACAATTTTTTGCAAAAAATTTCTGATAAGTACATAGCAGGTAGTAGCTGGAGAATAGGTCCCAGGTCCGAAATAATTCGTGTCACTGTTCCGGTTCTGGCCAATTTTTGCCGGAGTAGAAGTGCCGGTTCCATTGTGCTTTAGATATCTTTATAGCGTATTTTGTAATATATGTTCATTTCCAGAGAAAATTAGGTAACAAGCTAAATCACGGAAACGCTATTATTGAATAGTGTAACCAAAACAGTATTGATGCTATTTTATAATAAAAAAAAAGAAATATTTTCTGTGTTTATGTCCGCTGAGTTGCATTTGGTTAACTTTTTATTTCCAACGCACATTTTATCAGGCTCTGCTAAGCGGTTTATAATTCTCAAAGAAATAACCCTAGTCGATGTAACATTTGCATATTTATAATTTTTGAAGTGCTCCGTAGTCCAAGATTTGTTAACTGTGCCGCTATTTCAACTACAGCCCAACGCTTACTGCGAAAAATTATACTGTGATTTTTTTCTTCATCAGCTAAATCGTATGCTTGTATCCGCAATATAACGTAATTTCGAGTATTTCGCTCAGGACTGTCTAAGAACTGTGATTCACTCGGTGGCGGGAAGTGCGGCTGAGGCAAACGTGACTAGTTGGTGCTTGTTGCCTATTTCGAGGTTTGAAACTGCTCTTCCTAAGTTCTTTTTATAGGCACAGAAAGATAGTAGACTCGCAACACATTAAGAGAAACAGTGGCAGTAATTTTCAGCACACATCATTAATGTAGTTTCTTCTCACAGGTGTGGAAAAGATGGGACCTACCTGCTAAGTTTCGGCATAGGAGTTGTCCAGAAACTGCCAAGCCTTATGACAACTGCTAAATTTCTTGTTCGTATCATATTTTATCGTGTCTTTTTCAGTGTATCCACGATACTCGTGATAGTGTTTTTGACCGGAAATTATTTCGCAAACTGCCGGAGCCTAACTGTATGAGCTGACAAGGTTTGAAAACAACGCGCGTATTTGTTTCGCGGTGCAAGTTCAAAAATTTGCACATACTTCCAGCAGGGTTTTTTCTCTAATCACACAGGACTTTATTATTGGTAACGCTAACTTTCGAAATTAAAAATCACAGCAATAAAATTTTAATTAAAAACAATTTTAAGTTGTAGGACTCTATTGTTTGTCGTATTGGCTGCTTTTGCATTAATCGTCTACAGCTGCCTAACTCGTTATGGTAAAATCTATAGCCCCAACTAGTCATCAGCGTACAGCTAATTATTAAAAAATATAAAAAGCTCATATTTTTTACCCAGTTTAGTATTTATAGCACCGCGCAGCACCTCACAGAGGTATCAAACCACCCAACTTCTAAACAATAAATCATCGTGTTTAACTACTAAAATAACCATATATCCCCTTTATTCAACCCCAAAAAGCAAGAAGCTCATTAATACTCCGTTTAATTTTACCTTATTGACAAGACTAATTTCCGGTTTCGGCAAAAAAATCGGAGTTCTGATTCCGGCTAAAGCTAAATTCTTGTTTATTGATGGAGATGACGTTTGTCAGATTTTAAGTCCGCCAACTCAACACAAATGTCTTCCACTACGCATCCCTGTCTAAACTGTGTCACACCGTAGATAATTTCGCTCTGTTTCCTTTCGATTAGAGCTACTTGACATCCGGTTGTAACGTGTTATTCTTTGAAATTATTGTTTTCTGTGGTTTAAAAAATTACTCAAGCTATGCTGCAAATTTATAAACACAATGCTATAAATGACATGCTGTTATACCAAAGGCGTAGCCAGGGAGGGTATGGCAGCCCTCCCTTTTTGGTTCAATCCCAAACAAAATTTTTTGAATGATTCCGGCTGAAAATCATGCCGGAAATTGTCGTAAAACTGGCCTCTCTCGCACTAGAAAACGATTACTTTCATCCGTATTTTTGACCCCCTGGGAATAACCGGAACCGGAACCTGGTCTTCGAAATTTATATATAGTAAATCAGATGAATGCAGAAATGAAGGTATAGTGGATTCAAAATGCATTAAAAATAACTTTTACATTAAACTTAATGTATTGCGATGGCATTATTGCCTTTCTGAAACTTTAAAGAGACTGAGGAAGCTAATAATGTTTATTTATCGATCAATATGTCGGTTTTTGGACACTCAGAGCAAATAATGCCTTCCACTATACACCACTGCGTATACTCCGTCAAATTGAATGTGCTTGCAAAGCTTGGAGCGTAGAATATACAATTTCGCTCTGTCTCCAGTCGCCTCACTTTACTACACATACGCTTGTTACATGTTCTTCTGTAGGAAACTTGAAATTATTCTTTTATATGATTCTAAAAGAAAATAATAGATAGAAGGTAATTTTATGATGACAACTTTCTAATCAGAATGCTGTTAAAGACAAACTGTGATGCTGCTCGCGCAGTTTCAAGAAATACAGTTCATTGCCAAGAAAGCAGTTTCCAAGTTTCAGACTGATTTACCAAGTTTACAAGCGCACTGGCGGGTGCTTGGCGCAATTTATGTTAGCCAAGAATGCCCTAAGTACTTCTGCGTAAGCCATACTCTGTTACCGAGTTGGACCGGTTTAATTCGAACGTACCCCACAGACTTCTGGATATGTAAAATAGTTGCTACACGCGTCGACCAGGCTTTGATTTGTTAACAAATTCCTGCAGGTTATTATGAAATATTCCTACTGAAATTATGTGCCCTACTTACGTTTTACGTTAATATTTTCTTCTACTTGGTTGTATTGGAGCTTGATCATTGTATAATATATATTACGTATGTTTGGATCACAGATGAAGCAAAAAACGTGGAAAATTTCAAACAAAATTTTTAAACCGGAGTTCCGGTATGGTTTTTGCTCTTTGCCGGAACCGCAACCGGACTTCCGTAACATGATCGACCGTGAAATAGGTGCTCCCCTGGTTCCGGCGTGTCAGAAGTGTTCCCGGATTTTGGATAAGTGTCGGAACTCCGGTCTTTATTATTTTTATTTTCAATAACAATTTTTACATATTTTACTCCGACTTTAAGGTACACAAGCTGATTACAGTGATTTTATTTACAGACAGAATAGCGTTATTTAATCAAATGTCGGCTAATGGTGCTTACCAAGATAGTCCTCAACACGAACAGGATGCCGTTTCCTTGATGTCTGCTAACCAGAATGGATCGAATGACAAGCGCTCACCGGTAGTGATGCGGAAGCCACTTAATATGTCGCCACAAGCGTCACAGCGGACTTTACGATCTCAAAAATCTTCGGTTGAAAATCTGAAAGATAGCGACGGTGCTAAGATAGCAAATGGTCGCTGTGTAAAAGATAGTAAAGATTCAGTTCTGGACAGTATTGTAATTTCGCCTATATTGGCGGGCGTTGGAGATTTGAGGAAACTTGGTCGGCGTAAAGAAAGCCGTAGATCACGTAAAGCTGATATCGAGTTGAGCTCGACGGATACTGCCCCATCTCAGCGTGTCCATGATCGGCCTGATTTGATTTCACACAACAAGAACAAGAGCAGTAAAAACGATGGGTATGATTTAAATTATTTTACTACTTCAAGGTGTCATTTTGGTTATGATATAGTTAGTACGATAGAAGGTAATAATTGTTCTTGTTCTTTAGTTAGAGAAATGACCCGATTGTTTGACGGGAAGCTAGCAAAATTTAGTAGATTTGAATGATTAATAGACCAAAGGTAACTTGGCTATAATTTTTGTTCGCCTGTTTTTTTCGTCTACATACATGCAAAATATTCGGTACGAAATTATGTAGCTCGGTTTCAGAACGTTTGATATACATAGTTTAGTGTGGTTAACTAAAAAAATCGGGCACTTTTTAACAAAAAAAAATCACGCTTTGTAGCACTGGTGGCGGGTGCCACAGAAACCACAACACGCGCGCATGATCTGTAACTCATTTGCGATAATAAGCATGATCTATAACATTCACTTACGAATACTACAAAAACTACATACAATTTCGAAAAGATATTGATATTGCCTATAAAATGAGTTTGTGATGCCGACATTCTCGACCACAGTTTCAGGTTCTTTCAAGGTTTTGGAACAACAAATTATGGGTTGAAGTATTTATTTATCTCACATTTCCTTGTAACAAAACTGTTTTGTCACCAACCCTATAGTCGAAAAGTTATTGTAAAAAATATCGTGATTTTTTTTCGTTAATGATTTTTGGATAAATTTTAAGAATCTTAACTAAATAAAAATCACCAAAGAAATTTCAGTGTTAGATCAAAACACAACTTTTAAGTTTAGATCAACTGCTTTTTAGAGATATATACTACCGTAATGTATAGCTAATAGTAACACTGGTAACATATAGAAAATAGTATCAGTTATTTAAAAAATGAGGAAATCGCAAAATAAATATTACAAATATGTTCCGGTGGAGGAAAAATGGACAACTGCACATTTGGATCGTGCTGCTGAAAAATATCGAACTGGTGGAGCGAGTTTCCGAGCATTAGCAAATGAGACAGGGATCAGTGCTTCACGCATACGTGATCATGTATCCGGCAAGGAGGTTGCACAGCGTGGTTTAGACTAAGTACTAAACTGAACAAGATATTGCCCGACTAATCCGTGCTATGGCCCGAGCAGGAAAAGGTTTCAGACCTACCGAGTTACCGCATGTCGTACAGCAATACTGCGAAATGTTTGACCTCCCAGGTTTTGGTCCGGACGGACCAAGTATGCCTTGGGTTTACAGTTTCATGGCAAGAAATCGCCTCTCCGCCAAGAAGCCGCTAGGTTTGTCGCTCGGCAGGCAGGAAGCTACCTCAAATCCGTTTGCGATATTTCCATTCTATGACATGCTAGATGAAATGATCGGTTAAATGAAGGAACAGTTGGACGATGGAGAAAATATTGCAGATCACCTATGGAACTTAGACGAAACTTCGTTCAATTACGATCCTACTACAGGCATTGTTGTGGGAGAAGTGAACAGTTTGTTATACAACATTGTACGTACGTATAATTATGTACATGCGTGAATATATTAATCTAATTAATTAATTAATATTAATATAATTACATATCTGGCAAGATAGCAGCAGTATGGCAGTAGTCGTGCGTCATCATTACCAACTGGCTTCATAGCACTTAACAACATCACTCGATTGGTCTAGCAATGTTGTGGCAGAAAACCACACTACGAATGATTACAACGTAAACGCCGCCGCGAAACTATTAAAACCGGCATCAGACATCGAAAACCACGATCCTTTGTTCAGTTGTTGAAAATTTTAGCTTGCACTTTTTTTGGTTAAAAAAATTTTTTTTTCGTTAAAACATAAGTGAAATAAAAATCACAATTTTTTGTAATTTTTGGACGTTTTTGCCCGAAAATACCAATAGACCATGCGTTTTTGAATAATGTATTCTATTCTACGTTTACTAAGGGATTTTCAAGCATTTCCAACTACAATTATTATCGTTACAAGAATATATAAAAATTTGATTTTTTTAGTTAACCACACTATTATTGTTATTGAAACGGAGTGAGTGTGACGAGCGGATATTGTCCAATAGCGTTATGTGTCCAAAAATTATTTTCCTTTGAATTTGTCAATCATAGGTCATGACTGGATTAATAGATTTTTCAAATTTTTGTGTTCGACACGTAAGGAATTCTGACAGTGCACCTAGTCCAATAATTTTCGGCCTCAGTTCTCGGAAAACGGGCAAATTTTAAGACTTTTGTGTTTTAGTAATTTGAGGTCTCCCAATATTTTAGGCATCTGTTGGCAGCGGCAGTGATTTGAAAACCCGCGATCTGGTAACTCCTCTCATTGAGTCCGAGAGCTGCAACTTTGCTGCTACAAAATAATTTATTTTTGTCAAAACAGCGGTTTAATTTACAAAATTTGGACTCGTTTGGCTTTTTTTGGGCTATTGGATTTTTTAACGATGCATACATTATTGTGATTATTTATCCAGCTAAATATTTTAAACCTACATTAGATGTGTTATTAACACTGCGGGTGACTAACCTTGGTAAATTTTGGCACCAAAAATATTAAATTATCGGATATTACAAGTTAGTCACACATAGAGGGCTAAAACATGTTATTGTTTTTCGTCTTAATGTTGTTGTTTTTGTGTGGTTATGATGAGCTGTGCTTGTTTAGTATGTATCAAGTACAGGAAGCACTAGGTGCCAATCACTATCAAAATAACGCTTGAGATGGTAATTTCAATTGAATATTTTATAATGATTCCTTTATTTTAGTCATTTGAGAAAGACTAAATAAATGGTCCCATGGATGTGATATGTTCTAAGAATGGTCGTAGCGTTGACGTTTTTGTATGATTTATTACTATATTTTTGGGAATGGTGCTCAGGAAACTGAATTTGGAACTAATGGGACCTAAGCGTGGAGTGGCTGCACTGGCTCCGTTACCCCTCGCTTGCCATATTATTACTAGTTATTATTATTGCATTGTTATTATAACTATTGATTCATCCGTAACGAAAAGGTGTTTATCGACGTCGATAGACTGCGAAAGCGGACAATATTCTATGGTCCCTCCTACTTTCAGTCATATTTATGTATAAAAAAAATGTCGGCGTTCTACTATGATGTTTTGAAACGTCGAAAATTTCGGTATGCTAAGGGTTCTATGTTTGTTTAATACTTATGACGTATTTTTTCATTTTTGCTGCAAGATTTGCACTGCTTGCATAGCCGCTGCGATAATTTTTTTGGCATATGTTTGATAACGATCCATAACCAGTACAAGAATTGATTTTTGGCAGTCTTGTTTGTGGTAGACATAACCGCGTACTGGCTTGATCGTAATTCGTATTTTTATTCGACGCGTAAAAGAATTTTTGCATTTGTGTTGATACTATGATTTTTAACCCAAACTTTGACAACACCGACACGGATTGGGAGCGCCCATTTTGACAAGCTAATATACAATACTTTTTCAGAACTGTTGATTTTTTCTGCGGCAAATTTTCAAAATTTTAGGCTTGTGAATTTTCTGTTTATTACATGTAAAAGTTTGGCTGATGGCCCTATGGTCGACCAACCTACGCCATACACCGATGGCGCAACGAAAAATTTATGAGCAAATTTAGAGAAAAGTACGTGGAAAATTGGAGTTTGAGCAAAATTTTTGGTAACCCCCTGGCTTCCACCCTCCCCATAACCATCTACCATATAAGCTCACTGATCTTGGGCAGCTATGGCCATTTCTTAACACATCAAATAAGTCGTTTCATTACACTGCTCTGGGAGACTGTAGTGGGTGAAATATACTCAATATTGCTAAAACAGTCAAATCTTGGGCAGCTATGGCCATTTCTTAATACATCGAGTAAGTCATTTCATTACACTGCTCTGGGAGACTGTAGTGCGTGAAATATACTCAATATTGCTAAAATAGTCAAATCTTGGGCAGCTATGGCCATTTTTTAATACATCAAATAAGTCGTTTCAGTACACTTCGGTGGGAGACTGTAGTGGGTGAAATATACTCAATATTGCTAAAATAGTCAAATCTTGGGCATCTATGGTCATTTCTTAATACATCAAATAAGTCGTTTCATTACACTGCTCTGGGAGACTGTAGTGGGTGAAATATACTCAATATTGCTAAAATAGTCAAATCTTGGGCAGCTATGGCCATTTCTTAATACATCAAATAAGTCGTGTCATTACACTGCTCTGGGAGACTGTAGTGGGTGAAATATACTCAATATTGCTAAAATAGTCAAATCTTGGGTAGCTATGGCCATTTCTTAATACATCAAATAAGTCGTTTCATTACACTGCTCTGAGAGACTGTAGTGGGTGAAATATACTCAATATTGCTAAAATAGTCAAATCCTGGGCAGCTGTGGTCATTTCTTAATACATCAAATAAGTCGTTTCATTACACTTCTGTGGGAGACTGTAGTGGGTGAAATATACTCAATATTCCTAAAATAGTCAAATCTTGGGCAGCTATGGTCATTTTTCTTAATACATCAAATAAGTCGTTTCATTACACGGCTCTGGGAGACTGTAGTGGGTGAAATATGCTCAATATTGCTAAAATAGTCAAATCTTGGGCAGCTATGGCCATTTCTTAATACATCAAATAAGTCGTTTCATTACACTGCTCTGGGAGACTGTAGGGGTGAAATATACTCAATATTTCTAAAATGGTCAAATCTTGGGCAGCTATGGCCATTACATCAAATAAGCCGTTTCATTACACAGCTCTGGGAGACTGTAGTGGGTGAAATATACTCAATATTGCTAAAATAGCCAAATCTTGGGCAGCTATGGTCTTTTCTTAATACATCAAATAAGTCGTTTCATTACACTGCTCTGGGAGACTGTAGTGGGTGAAATATACTCAATATTGCTAAAATAGTCAAATCTTTGTGGGGGTTTTCAATGTTGTAGCTGTACGTTAATAGGTTCTATAGGGTTTTGCTGTTGCTTAATCCCATTAAAAACAAAGGTTCTAGTGTGGTAATGAATTAATGTAGCAAGTGTGTGGGCTCTGGTTTCTGCGTTGTAAAAGTTTCCCTTGGAAGTCGTATTTTTCAAAATTTTTTTTAATTTATTTGTAATTATTTTTTGAAAACTCGTCTTTCTCGGCATTGGCTTAAGAATAGTGAAAGATTCGACGGTTTCTAGATCGATTGTAAATGATCACATGTACGAATAAAATACTGCATATTGAAATATTATTGCTTTCCGCGGACATCGGATGAGGCTCTGTTTGGAGCCGCGTAATAGTAGTCGGTTAATCATAGACTACCCGCTTAAGCCAATCCAAATTATTTCTATACGAACACTGACAAAAACGTTCGTTAATAAAATTCGTATTAAATGGAAACAATAATGGGTTGATTGAATATACTGCCATGTAACCGTTCAGGTAGATTAATCAAAATATCTTCTATACGAACACTGATAAAAACGTCCCTTAATAAAATCCGTATTAAATGGAAACAATCATGGGTTGATTGAATATACTGCCATGTAACCGTTCAGGTAGATTAATCAAAATATCTTCTATACGAACACTGACAAAAACGTCCCTTAATAAAATCCGTATTAAATGGAAACAATCATGGGTTGATTGAATATACTGCCATGTAACCGTTCAGGTAGATTAATCAAAATATCTTCTATGCGAACACTGACAAAAACGCCCGTTAATAAAATCAGTATTAAATGGAAACAATAATGGGTTGATTGAATATACTGCCATGTAACCGTTCAGGTAGATTAATCAAAATATCTTCTATACGAACACTGACAAAAAGCCCGTCAATAAAATCCGTATTAAATGGAAACAATGATGGGTTGATTGAATATACTGCCATGTAACCGTTCAGGTAGATTAATCAAAATATCTTCTATACGAACACTGACAAAAAGCCCGTCAATAAAATCCGTATTAAATGGAAACAATGATGGGTTGATTGAATATACTGCCATGTAACCGTTCAGGTAGATTAATCAAAATATCTTCTATACGAACACTGACAAAAATCCCGTCAATAAAATCCGTATTAAATGGAAACAATGATGGGTTGATTGAATATACTGCCATGTAACCGTTCAGGTAGATTAATCAAAATATGCGTTTATTTTTTGTACAAGAATCGGTAATATTTTTTTGATACTATTAGCTGCTAGGTTTTTGAAGATATGTAGTATAAGTTCGGATAGAAATGGGTCGAAAATTTATTGGTCGCCTAAAAACAACAACAATGGTTTTTAATATAGAGCTCACAACTATGTTTCGGACGGAAGACTCTCATTTCAGGTGAGTAAGTACGGCTTGATGTTGACCATACCGCTTTGTGTTACTATAATAGATCTCGAAACATTGTGAAGCCTTGCTCGATGTTTCACGCTCAACGCTTGGAATTTCAAAATTCTTTGAACAACAAGTCTAGTTAACAACAGCAGATATATAATTGGTCTGTCTGCAATTCATAAGAGTAATCGTTTTGTGTATTTAATATTAATAGCATAGTGTTTCTAATGTTTTTGGTTCGACATTTTAGACTGTCGAAACCGAAACCACTGTTGGGCGCGGCGCTGCAGTCCAGTGTGGAAGCGGAAGAACCATGTATTCCTAAAACACCCGGATTTACCGTGAATAATACAATAATTATTGGTCACCCGCTGTGTGTGTCAACTCCGATTGATATCGTTGGCGGTGGTTTTGGAGCCGTGGCTATTAACGGTTGCGAAGGGCAAAACGATAAATCCGTACGATATGGCTCGATTACAAACTCTTGCAGTACTAGAGCAGCGTCGAGGAGCGTTCAGCGGGGCAGTCCTGTGGTTATGTTGGGGCCACAGAAAGCAAACAAGAAGCAACAACTGGCTGAAAGCCACCTCGCTGACAGGACGAAGGCTCCAGGTAGGAAAATGATCCGACGACCGTCGAATTGTATTAATAGAAGTGTGTTACCGACAAGCGCAACTCCGGACCTTACGGCTGTTCTAAAGCTGGAATTTGTGGGTGTCGCGGATGCGAAACCTGGAGCAAGTGGCACCGCATCAAGGAAACCAATTAAGCGTCTTCAAAGACCTACCCAGACTAGAATATATAATTTAGATGATCATTATGGGCTTAGTCAGGGTAGTAGCGGAACAGCTTCGTCGAATATGATTAATAATAACGATAAATCGAGGAACACTGGAAGATCGCTCCACCGGTCAGGTGATGGTGCAGCAGCACCCAAATCGTCAAACTCTAAGTTGAGACGGATGATTGCTGCGGCAGAAAATCAAAGAAGCAGCACTCGACAACACAGTAGTTGTGTAACAACTAATGGAGATGGTGTGGACGACGTTCCTAGTAAATGGGCAAACGAGCTAAGAATTGCGATCGCCAGGCTTCCGGATTCCGTATCGGAGTTGTATGTATAACTAGACCTGAACCTGGAACATCCAAAAAATGAACGTCATTTAATCGCGACTTTTCTTCTATATGATGTTTGGAGCGGCCATTGTGTTAGTCCTCGATCTACATTTTTGTACCTGTGTTACTTTTATGGCCGTGGCAAACGTTTTGTGTCTTCGATTATCTGTTATCTACTGAGATGAAAAGTATCGCGACAGCTATGGCTCGGTTGTCTAGTTTTTTCTGGACTCCAGAAAGTTGTGGTTATACGGACGTCAGTCGATGGCAGGGGACAAAGTTGTCGCGTACCTTTTAAATTTGACTGTAGAATGCTATTCATGGAGCGATGATTGGAGGTTCATTGTTAATTTTTATCAAATTGCTAAACATGATCAATGCCGCGGCGGTTGAAATCGCATGCGACATGAGTTTTCGACGGTAGTATTTGTACTCAAAATTGTTGGGGAACAATGTCGCACTTTGTCGGTTAAGTCGCTTTAAAAATAGCCTAAGGTCTACAATACCAGTCTAATAATTGTAGGGCTTGGTTGCAGGATTGCGCTTTGTATTACAAAACTTCCTTTTTTCAAAACGGTGCAGGATATTGCAAAGCATAGTGTTTTCGAGGCTAGTATATATACTGTAAATTGTTGCGGAACACCGTTGCCCTTTGTCGGTTAAGTCACCTTAAAAATAGCCTAAGGTGTAAAATATTGGTCTAATAATTGTAGGGCTTGGTTGCAGGATTGCGCTTTGTATTACAAAACTTCCTTTTTTCAAAACGGTGCAGGATATTGCAAAGCATAGTGTTTTCGAGGCTAGTATATATACTGTAAATTGTTGCGGAACACCGTTGCCCTTTGTCGGTTAAGTCACCTTAAAAATAGCCTAAGGTGTAAAATATTGGTCTAATAGTTGTAGGGCTTGGTTGCAGGATTGGGCTTTGTATTATAAAACTTCCTTTTTTCAAAACGGCGCAGGATATTGCAAAGCATAGTGTTTTCAAGGCTAGTATATATACTGTAAATTGTTGCGGAACACCGTTGCCCTTTGTCGGTTAAGTCACCTTAAAAATAGTCTAAGGTGTAAAATATTGGTCTAATGATTGTTGGGGTTTGTTGCAGGATTTGGTTTTGTATTATAAAACTTCGAGGATATTCGAAAGCGTAGTGTTTTGTATAATGAAGGTTTTCCTAGCTATTACTTGCTACTAATGTATACTGCTTTTTTGTTTATACTCGCTAACTGTTTCTGAGTTTTGGGTTGGCGCCTGGAACCCACCACCCTGGGCACAGGGGCAAGCGCCAATGCAAAACTAAAAATTGCGGACAACAATTTTGCTATTTTGAAGTAAACTGGGTTTTAAATTGCACTGTGAGCATAATTTCTATAATTGATAAGTGTACGAAAAAGGTAATTTAAGGTCATTTTACTTGAAACCATGGACGCAGGTGACCAAATACATTATTGTTATTGCTGCATATATTTAAATTACCAGTGTCAACATAAAATTCCATAATAGTGGTGCCGACGCGGAACCTAAGTCATTCCAGTTCGGTTCCACCTTTCAGTCAACCCAGCAGCCAAAACCCAGCCGTGTAATCATTGAAGGTTTTATGGCATTCAATTTTTTTAATATTCACGAAAATTTCATCCAAAGACAAATTAATTTCAAGAGTATCTTTACCTCGATTTACTGTTATTTACTGATACACATTGTTACTTTTTGCTCCTCTTTATTAAACATCAGGTTTTTCTCATATCACATGTCCAAATTCATTAATTCGAGAAACATTATAAACCACTTGAATTTGAATAAAGCAGCCGAGGTTCATTGTGTATAATATCACGGTAAGAATATGCGGAAACAATATATCGTTGTGTTAGCCTTAAGAACAGCGATACGAATATGTATGCAAGGCATTGTTATTTTTTCATGGTTCTACTAACAGTAACCTAACCGTGGGACCGTACACTGGCCACTCCATAGGACCAAACATTTACCTGAGGAAATGTGGGTAGCCAACTCCAACTTGACGGAACATAAGTAATTGGGGGAAGCCGGACCCATAGGCCAACTCAACCTAGGGTTATATAATTACAGTTTTTCGTGTTTCTCAAGTATTTGAAACATTTTGTCGTTGTTTTTGTGCGTATTTCTTCAGACCTTCATTTAACTTAGAATTTTGTCATAACTAGCCGAATTATAAGCAGTAATATTAAGTTTTGTTATCACAGTTTCTTGTTGGGACTAGAATTTTTGGTGTGGCCAGAAAATACCTGGGTGGCGCCGGTGAAAGCCTGTGGCGCTCGAAAATGCTGGGAGTCCCTTTCCCCTCCTCTGTGGAGAGGCCATATCAGGAGAGCTACTAGTATTGGGTTCGAACGGACACATGTACGTATAATAATGTCAGACGTTATGCAGTCACTCCAATACAAACCTCTTTCGATATGATTTGTAGCGGCGATAATTGATTTTTGGATGCCTGGTTCACGGGAACGAGTTTGAATATAGGGAAGCAAGCTAAGATAAAATATATTTGGGGCAAGCTAAGGTAGAAACACGTAATAAAACCTCATTCATAAGATGCATTACTAAATAAATGCATCCTCTGGATTTAATTTTTCAGGAGTGGGGAAGGAAGGAAAGGCGTGCCCTTCTAGATTTCTGGGGGAGGGGGGAGGCACCTGCACCTGTGTCTCTGTGGGATGCTAATTATAGCGCATTACTGACAGTTGTTTTTATGACATGGCTTGCGCTGCTTTTTGATATTAGTTATATATATATATCAATATTACTACACAGAAAGAACTGTTGTAAACTTAAATTCGACTAATTGTAGAGGGCTAAATACTACAGTGTACTGTAGTTAACTTGAATACTTGAACTATTCGTGTATCCATACTTAACGGTGGCAATGATAACAGGTATATACCCATACGTGGTAAATTGGCTGCGGTTGCGCTCTGTGCTGATGACCCCTGCTCTCTTCGAAGCAAAGATTCCGGAAAATTGGTAGAAATTACAGAAAGTAGTGGCAAAAATTTGGGAATATTTTAGCAAAATGAGGAAAAGTAGTAAGGATAAAGGAACTTGAATAAAATTGGGGAGGATCATGAACTTTTAAATGTGGACATTCTGCGCCGTACTCTAGCTATACCTTCAGGCGGCATACCCACTGGGGGCTGAAGGCCCACCCAAGGGCGTAGCCAGGAATTTTGAAGGGGGGTCGTAAAAAGGGGTCTGGGGGAGGGGGGTGGTCGCGCTCAGAAATGTGAAAGCTTGGTCCAGGAGGGCATGTCATTCAGTGATGCACATTTCTACGAGTTAAGTTTGTACGAGCAGAGAAAGTTTCAAAGAGATTGCATTTCCTAGTCCGGAATAAGAAAGGGTATATTATGTACGCTGTAAACAAGTAAAAAATTCAACTGTTGCCAAAATAGCAAGTTTCTATTCAAAAATGTGAAGTTTGATCAAAAATATCGTTGAATCTAATTGTTTTTAGTACGAAAGAGGCCAGTTTTAGGACAATTTCCAGCATGATTATCAACCGGAATCATTAAAAAAATTTTGTTTAGGGTTTAATCAAAAGGGGGGTGGTCGCTACACCCGCAACCCTCCCCCTGGCTACGCCCTTAGGCTCACCGACTGCGGTGCTGGCTACCCCACCGCATCCCACACCCCCGGGCGTCGGATCCTGAACATGTATTAAATACATTAATCATTCAAGCACGGCGATTATTAAGGTTATTCATATTCGAATGTTCCTGAGTGCGTCTGTGGCTAAATACGCTGGAAATAGTGATAATCACGAAACATTTATTGTAATAATGCTTCAACAATGCTTGTATATTTTATGTTATAACGATTACTTTATATCGAGACGGGTCGAATAGGTTCTATGCGTAGGGTGCGGTATTACTATTTGTTGATATAATATTACTATAATGTGTGAGTGAACTTAGCCTTAGTGAGTAAACAGGTGACCCTACCAGCCATCATACTTTGTAACTACGATAGCTAGTCGCAAACTTATGTTACGAAAAAGACTGAATTTCATTGGGATTTTCGCTAACTGAAAATTGGCAAGATCGGATTCAAGTACCAGAAGTTAGAAACTGTGTTTCGGCGTTTTCAATTTGCAGAATTTCGGTTCCTACTTCCTAATCATTTAAATTTGGATTATTCATTGGTCGCGAACAAATTTAATGCAAAATTGATGTCACAATCAAATCGATACTACAGTTAAGCTCTCGGTGTTCGCAAACAAAACTGGTGTAATTCAAATTCGACAAATTTTTGTTAACAAAAGTTTGGGTGATTTTACTTCAATGTTCGCGAACACAAAATGGTTGGCAAATGAATTGGCAAAAATTATGGTAAAATTGGTTGCAAAAGAGGACAAAAATCAGAGGAAAGTTGTAAAAAATTATGAAAAATTTTGAGTCTCAAAAAATTTCAAAAATTTATGCCTCACTACCGGCTGAATCTCCTCGGAGCACACGCTATCCCGACATTCCCCAGGGATTTATGACCTTGAGGATGTATGGTTATATGGGATTTATGACCTTGAGGATGCATGGTTATATGGGATTTATGACCTTGAGGATGTATGGTTATATGGGATTTATGATCTTGAGGATGTATGGTTATATGGGATTTATGACCTTGAGGATGTATGGTTATATGGGATTTATGATCTTGAGGATGTATGGTTATATGGGATTTATGACGTTGAGGATGTATGGTTATATTGGTGTTTGTGACAGTCTGTAGCTTGATGATCTCGTTTGCATTATTGTTGTGTGTTACGTTCTTCGCTTAAATTTGTTTTGGCATTGATTTGGCTAAAAAACGATATCGTATCATTTGGAAAAAATTATGGATATATTTTTGAATAGAGGCTTCCTAGGTTGCCAAAAAGCCATATATGTAAACTTATTGAAACGGAGCGGGCCAAGCAAGCAGAATCTTCACTGAGGGCGCTGGGGGAACATCGTGAAAATTTTTTTTGTATGTTTCTGCCATTCATAACTCATCTTGGGATGGATGGATTTCGGTAACTTTTTGATTTGATAGTAAAAGTGATGGGGATGTGCCTTTTAGTTGAACACTCCAACCCCATCGTCGGTGTCAAAATGGCAAACAAAAAATTTTTAATGGTTCTTTGCCAAATTTGGCCGTACGGTTACCAGTTTTTCGCAGCTCATATCATGCGACATAGGCTTCGCG
Organism: Trileptium ribeirensis; assembly: GCA_030248225.1. Lineage (NCBI taxonomy): Eukaryota > Metazoa > Nematoda > Enoplea > Enoplida > Thoracostomopsidae > Trileptium > Trileptium ribeirensis. Next base: position 52,612 of record JASANE010019795.1, on the reverse strand, counting down.
TCGAAAAACCGAGATAACACGCAGAGTCGACTTTGCTGATCACGACTTTTTGTGGGACCGCTTCCTGGGTCGCAGTGGATCTCAGAAATAGATATTTTTAAATTTCAGCACGTTATTAAGTTAAGTTAATAAGAGCCTATTAGGTTATCAAGCACGCTGGATACGATGGCTTTGTTATCTAGAGTCTAACTTGACTATATTATAATTTTTCATGTGGTATCGAGGGTTTTATCGAATCCGGTTTTCGAACAGACCATTTTCATTTGTTTGGTTATATTGCGTGCAGAGTATCAAGAGTGGTAGGTTTCTATTTTTTGATGATTTTACAATGATTTGGCTACGTAGAATTCAGCATGTATATTAATACTTGTTGTGGCTATTCAATGGTTTTAGGGTGAATGAACCCGATTTCGATAATATTGCCTTTCTGCAGTTGTTTGGTTACGTGTTGGGTACAGGGCAACAAGAAATTTTCTATATATAGGTTTTTCGGTTGACTGAATATATTGAATTGGTCACCTAAGTCCAGTGTTCGTATTCTGGCCTCTCCAAAGTGGGGGGGCCGGCGCTTTTGGGCGCCCCCCGACAAAATCGAGAAGCGCCCCGTGGCACTTTTTTGGCTGCCCCCTGGCAAAGCCCGGCAAAAGTTTCGCTCGCCCCCCGGCAAAATCACCACCCGGTAAGTTCAAAGTTTTTCAAACAAAAACTATTACTAATCACTACACAGTATTTCTGAAATATCTGAAACAGAGAATAAATACAACGTTTATAGACCAGGCTGCCGGGCAAATTAAATGCTTGAAATCTACCTAAAAATTAAAAAAGCCATTTTTAGCGTGAAACCACGAAAATTGTTATTTTTGGCTCCCCCGGCAGACCCAAGGACCTTGCCGGGGGGGCCCTAACGGAGTGCCGGGGGGCACCCCCCCCCGGCAAATGTGCCGGGGGCCCCCGCAAGATTTTTGCGAATGGAGAGGCCAGGTATTTAATACCTTTTCAATGGGCTGAGGGTCAATAAGCCCGATTTGCAAAATATAGTCGGTCTTCGCGTTTGGTTATTACGTTTTGCACACAGTTCGTCAATAATTGTCTATGTTGGTTTACCGGTAGGCTCAATACCATGGTTTGGTTATATACAGACCAGCACAAATACTTGACGCGTTGTCAGTTCTTTTGGCTGGGTTTAGGGTCGACTTGATTTTAGGATTCTCAATGTGTTCAGGGTTCAAGAGGTCTTAGGGTGGTATGTACATCAAACACAGCTTGTTATCTAACCTATCTGCACTTTTCAGCAATTGAGCTTCGGTTTCTGACGACGGCGGTATCAGGCATTTCTTGTCGTTGAGCTCATCTAAAAATGAAAAACGATGGTATATACATTGAACACGGCCTGTTTACGTGTGATTAAACAAAACGATAACTTAAAAATGAAACCACGCTCTCTCCGTTTCGCCCTTGCTGGCGACTTACTAGTCAATTAGTATAATTTTAAGATGCGAATTGCCGTACATGGATTTCAAATAGCATATATATATACTCGAAATTTCATCCTCCATCTGGATGTTGAGGTAGCAACAGACAAATATTATCACAGTTGTAAGCCGGTCCAGCTTCCAACGATATATATATATGTTCATTTCGTAGCAATAGAACCGCGGAGTTGACGTTATAAATGTTCTCCATATTGTGTTCCATTCACCATATAACTATATTTGTATATAACAGTTGATTATAACCTATTACGCAAATATATATATATATTGTCTATAATATGTTGTTATGATATATTATATATCAGGGAGTAACCGGAACATCGATTCCGGAGAAAATCTTGTGTGAAGAAAGTGAAAGAAGCAAGTTGGAGCTAGTATTTTGTTTACTTTTTTGCTTCAAAATTTTCAGATTTTTATTCTATATCTATCTGGCTTACATATATATTTTTATATGTATATATACAGTAACAAGTTTTCTTTGAAAACTATAAATTTCAAGTTTAGGAAATTTTTTTACAAAAATGTAACTAGGATATAAAGATCCAGTCCTTAGATATAATAATATCAACCCTGTACTGATCAAACAACACCCACTACACTCAAAATACTTTCCATGAAATTTAAAAAAGTGTTCTTTGCACTACCAGCTGTAGTTCTTTTAAAACTCAAAGAATATTCCATGAAATTTCACAAAATGATTTTTTAAAAATTATTTTTGAAATTTCAAATAATACATAGTTTTTTGAATTTTAAAAGCATATTCTGGTGGTGCAAGAATCAAAGACTTAAATTTCGTGGAAAACTATTTTCAGTGTGGGAATTAATTAACCCATATTTAGTGAGTACTTGTGATGCATTCATAAATTGCGCGACAATGCAAAGCATCATGATATCTTGCTTGTTCAGAACTATTTATTTGAGAACTTTGAAAACATGAACTAACGCGATACAGCCGTGATATGTTCAACTACTTGCATTACTCGTTGCAGTCGACATTTGAAACAAATCGACTCGTAGCTCTACCCCCAGAGTGTGTGGTTCTATTCTTATAATATCACTATGTAGGTACTGTTGCACCGTCGCTGCAACGCAGTCAGGAACTGTTTTCGTGGTAAGGAAATGTGTTTACTGGCCAACAGAACGCAGTTTTACATGAGCTTGTATTAAGTAAAAACTATAACAAATGTTAAAAAAGAATACGTTAATCAATGTTGTATCAACAATTCCTACTCAATAAGCAGTTGTATCGGAAGACTGGGTAGAATTATGTATAAAATGCACTTCAGGAGCGTGCACCATTGTTGCTATTTTTATAACATGAACGGAATCTTGCAAAAATTTCCTTTCACGCTTTGTAATCGATATTCGTTGTGTAGCGAACGCAAACAGGGGCTTCGTTGTGTATGAGCGCAAAATTTACGTACGCAAAGATTTGCTGATTTCGCACGTTTGTTAGAGCAGCTCCGCAAACGAAATGATAAGTCGCGTTACTTGTATGCGCGGTTGTGAGACTAGTAAAGTATACGGTAAAATGCTTTTGTGAGTGCGTTTTTACGGACACACGGTCAGTAGAAGCTAAATTGTAAGGTATTGTTCGCGAATAGCGCTTACGTATTGCTGCATCGCAAGTTTATGTAGATCTGAACTATTTGAATGTAGTGTTGGCGAACCCATTATGAACTGCTGGTGTATTAATATGATGATGGGTTATAATACGGCTAATGAAGTTTAATTTGGAGCCTTGAAATGCCACTGCCACGTAGCACAGATGAGCCGTACTCGCTGCATTTACTGTTGCAGCAGCGCCAGTAACTAATATGGGCCTAATATAAGTGCGAACCGAGTAGATATTTCCTAGGACTTTGTAGTCTGCTCCGGAAGCACAAGTTAAAACTTGAAAATAGTCGATGAACACAGACTAGCTCCGGTTTTCCTCATTGAGCGAGTAACTAGTATATACATAGATTATGGAAATAAAGCGTCATATATTATCGTACCCATTGTGAAATGTGGCATTTCCTTGCGTTTTCTTTGTTTATTAATAATTGCTACGTCGTGTTATCATAACTGGTGTTGTCTTAATACGGTTGTATGTCAACCTTAGTTAGAAATGTTCCGAGTGTCATACTTCAATGAATTTTTTGGTGAGCGGGTGCAGCAGTTTATCAAATTTGTGGATATTCCCATAACTATTTAATTTACTCATAATAAGTTTTAGTTTGTCGAATTGGAATTGTGCGAGCGCAGTTTCCACTTTGCTAAAAAAGATTATTTTTATCCGTCTGTGGAGTTCATAACTCATCACCGGATGGACGGATTGTCATAATTGTTTTTGTTTGATCACAAATTCAGTCTATTTGTGTTCTATCATTAGACGTTAAACGCGCCGGTCACTTCTTCCTGGTCAAAATGGGCCAAAAAAGTGGTCAAATTTTACATTACTTGTAATTTGGCCATCCGGGTACCTATATTTCCCGATTTTTATTTCAAGATAGAGGCTTTTTTGCTAAAAAAGGTCGTCGTTGAGAATCCACTCATCGAGAGTGCAAATTTGCTGTCAGATCTGCCCTTCTCGAGCTATGCGCTAAAATTAACAATATCCAAGAAAAAATGAAAACTTCAAAATTTTTACAAAAATTTTTTGCTTGTTGGGGTGAACTATGAGATTATAGGATTATTTAACCCGTTAAATAGATTGGTTTTTATTGTTTTAACACCACATTGGTGGTGTTATCACCACGGGCCGATGCCGGAGGGAAATTTTGGCACCAGAAAATAGTTTAAATTTCGCCACTTTTCCAATATATATATATATCAGGGAATAACCGGAACCAAAATTTAACGGAACCGGAACCAGCAACCGGAACCGTCCATTTAAACCGGATCCGGAACCGGAACCTGGTCTTCGAAATTTGTATATAGTAAAACAGATGATGGAAGAAATGAAGGTATAGTGGATTTAAAATGCATTAAAAATAACTTTTACATTAAAGTTAATATATATATTGCGATGGTATTATTGCCTTTCTGAAACTTTAAAGAGACTGAGGAAGCTAATAATGTTTATTTATCGATCAAATATGTCGGTTTTTGGACATTCAGAGCAAAAAATGTCTTCCACTATACACCATTGCATATACTGCGTCAAATCGAATGTGCTTACAAAGTTTGGACCGTAGAATACACAATTTCGATCTGTCTCCAGTCGCCTCCCTTTACTACACATACGTTTGTTGCATGTTCTTCTGTAGGAAACTTGAAATTATTGGTTTATATGATTCTAAGAGAAAATAAAAGATAGAAGGTAATTTTCTGATCACCGGCCAGGGACACTGTTTAGGCTAGTGCCCGTAAGTTTTGGACAAACAGTGCCCATAAGTTAGATGATAATGATAACTTTCTAATCAGAATGCTATAAATGAGACACACTGTGATGCTGCACGCACAGTTTGAACAAATACAGTTCTTTGCCAAGAAAGCAATTTCTAGCTGCGTTGCAGATAACGTTAGTTTACTTCAATTTAGACTGATTTACCAATTTTACAAGCGCACTGGCGGGTGCTTGACGCAATTTATATTAGCCAAGCATATATACCCTAAGTACTTCTGCGTAAGCCATACTCTGTTACCGAGTTGGACAGGTTTAATTCAAACGTATCCCACAGACTTCTGGATCTGTAAAATAGCTGCTACAAGCATTGACCTGGCTTTGATTTGACAAACTCCTGCAGGTTATTATGAAAAATTCCTGCTCAAATTATGCGCCCTAGTTACGTTTCACACGACAAATTGGTTAGTTAATCTTTTCTTTTGCTTGGTTGTATTGGAGCTTGATCATTGTATAATATATATTACATATTTTTGGATTACAGGATGAAGCAAAAAACGTGGAAAATTTCAAACAAAATTTTTAAACCGGAATTCCGGTTCCGGTATGGTTTTTGCCCTTTGCCGGAACCGGAACACGATTTTCGCCGGAACCGGAATTCCGGTTACTCCCTGATATATATATGTGCAGGTCAATCGATTATGTCTATAGGCTTTTTGGGTTGCTAAATACATTAAAAGCAACTGTATTTGCGTAGTATGCATCAAGTGAGGCAAGTCTTAAGAGTTCTATTATGCAAAAACCTGTGTTCAAATTATAATTACTTCAAATTTGTCATTTCTAAGTTTCAAAAGTTTTTGGCTTTTCTGTCATTTGAAGAAGAAATAAAGAGTTCTTCGGTTTTGATATATATATGACTAAAGTGACCGTAGCGTTGTAATTTATGTCTTCGGGTTATAATTGCTATCATGGTGCTTTAAGCGGGATTAGGGACCTGAATTTGGAATGACAAAATGGTCAATAACCGTAGAGTAGACACAGTTGCTCCATTTCTCCTCACGTTGTTAGTTACTGGTACGTATATAATTTGGCAAACATAAAGTTATAAGGGAAATGACTAAATTGATGTGGAAGTATTTGATTTTTAATGCATTGGCCGAGTGAAAAAATGTATATAATCCAAAATTGAAAGAAATGACCTCTATAGGTCCTGCTTTGCACGGTATTATGCGTATATTTACGGTGAAAAATACAACTTGTGTTTCTAATATCGCGTAAGAATTTGAATGTTCTTAATGCAGTGGCCGATTGAAAAAATGTAATCCAAAGTTAAGAAAAATGACGTCTATAATTAGTGCGTGTATGGTATTGTGTGTATATTTTAGGCGAAAAATACACACTGTGTTACTAAAAATCACCTAAAGTATGGGGCGCACCAACATTTTGAGCTGAAAATCGGAACGAGGCACAACGCTATTATTTTCACTCGGAAAATACCTATACCTATATTGTTAAAAATTTTACACGTACGTATATATGTACATATATATAAACAGTGACACTGCGTGTCAAGTATTGCACCATCTTAAATACGTTTTACAGTTAAATTTTTTTAACTTTCGTGAGGATTTACAATTAAGTTTGCAGTGACAGCGTCCGCACTTGAGTTGATTTTGTGAGTCCAAAGATTTTGATCGATTTTAGCTGTCGATGTTTTAAAGTCGATCGCGTAGACTTCGAGAATAACAAAAAAGTTTTTAATGGTGAAACCAAAGACGCCTGATCTAGAAATATATGATGTGTAATGATAATTATTAATTTGTGCAAATAGTCTTAACTTTAATATACGTACTACGTATAGGATGTCCCAGAAGTAAGACAAACAGACAAAGTATCTATATAGCATCAGAACCCTAAGTGCTACAGGCACAAAAATTATATTACAAATAATAGCAACATAGAATTAGAAAAAAAATCAAAGTGCCTTGGCATTCCAGTAACAGCTGGGATCTTCCAACTTCGGTTATTGTTTCCACGGCAAAGTCGCACAAATCGGCAAATTTTTCGAAACAGTTGGGTGTCAGTCAGACCAAGTTCTGCAAAGAAGTTCTTCAGTTGATCCACGGTGCTACGCTTCGCTCCGTAAAGTTTTTTAGTCGGTATCGTCGTCCAGGAGAAAGAGGTGTGAGAGCGCCAAGTCCTGGGAACGGACAGGCAATTCAACAGGCCCATGTCAACCGATGCAGCTGTCCCGAAAATTGACATCCAACTATTCTCGCGCTGAATTGGCATAATGACCGCGCACGGAGTCCCGGTGAAACAAAAAATTTATCGCACTCGTAAAGCTGTTTAAAATGGGGCCAAAAATAATCTTTCAGCTTCGCAAATACCCCTCACATGTATCGCTTTCGGCGAAAAAAGTCCCAGAAACCTCCAGGATGCATGCACATCCAAACAGTTTCAATTGTTTTATGATGTTCTTCTTCCCTCAGAAAACGTAATTGTGTTGATTTACATGATCAAAGACTTGTGGAAATAAATATCTCGATCAGCTAGTTCCGGTAGACTTGTGTGAGCTTTCGTCGGACTAAATAGCTCGATCAGCCAATTTCGGTTCATGGTCAATTTTCGCCACCCCAATTGGCGGTCAAAATCATCTTCGTACTGGCCCTTCTAAACAAGGTTTAGATAAGTCCAGTACTGATCCAGTAGCAGCGAAGTTTCGATTAAGAGCATGAATATATAGATTTGCTGCTCGAAGCTGGCAAAGACGAATATTGGCGCCTTGAGCGAATAACTCCATAGGAATTGTTGGATTTTGAGTACAGTCTTACTGGATATAACTTTGTCGCTATGTGAAAGGGGTAAATTTAGCCATATAGTTACTAATATCTAAGTATAATGTTTGTCTATAACTAATTAAAAATCATAAAATAAGAGTTTATAAATTTTATAAAGGTTTACAAGGGAGATGATCCATTTGAATGTATTTATGACTGGCGTACCCCATTCGACACTGTGTTGTATCCCCTGGGACCATGTCCTCAGGATTTCGTGATTCTCAATGTAATGCTATATTTTGTAACTTTTGCTATTATAAAAGTTTTCGAGGATAGTGAAAACAATGGGGTCGTTAATTTTAACGTGTATTTGTCCTATTTTGGAACAATACTGTATCCCCTGGGACCATGCATACTTGAGCCATGTATGATTTCGTGATCTAACATCTATTAATTGCTATAATTTGTTAGTTAAAAGCTCAGCTACAAAATTTGTTAATATGTAACAGTAGTCATGACTATTGCCACAAGCTGTGCGACAATGGTTATGACCATTCCACAAACTGTGTGACTATCGTTATGACAATCGCCATACTGATTAACAATTATGGGTAGCGCAAGCGCTATACTGTTTACGATGTGCAGTGACTGCAGACGACTCTTTGTGAATGCTGCATTACTTCTGGGACACCTAATGTATATAGTAGCGTTACAGCTGCGCCTGGGTCGGGTCCGTTTTTTGATCATTTATTTACATACATTTGCACTAGGGCAAGGATACATATGCCGGAGGTATATGGGTCCAAACCTCCGCCCATTCCTAGATATAACCAGTGTATACTATTTATTCACAGTATGATCATGGATTACTTAGTTCATTTAGCACAATCAGCGACATTCAGTGTGGAGTAATCAAAACATTTCTGTTTGCGAATTTACGAAGTTGTATAAAGCTGGTCACAACATGGTCAACTTTTAAGATGCTTTTGGTACCATTGGAATCAGCTCGACGAGTCGGTTCCAAAAATGTCTATACCAAACATATTTAATACCAATATCCATTGTTTAATTTCCAATACTCGCAAAACCCAAAATTCTCGATAAATCTAGAATTTTATCTATCCGAACCGAATTGACGACTTGAGCAAATCGTAAAAAAAGTCAGCTAAATCGTGGCATTGGTTAACGACTTGGACTTAGGCTTCCTTATAAATTTATTGACGCAGATCATTAAACCCGTCAACTAGCTGATTTTTATACCACTCGTCTCTGAATGCCATTTGAATGATATATAAAATTATACATTTGTTGAAACATTATTTGAAAATTTTGGGCCACTGGTAACCTAAAAAATCCAAAAAATTTTTTACCATAAATGTGACCGACATAAATAACTTCTGACCCATTTCATCCAGTTGAGTCATGATACCAAATTTGTCGTTATATATCCTCAAAAGTGGTCAATTTCAGGTTAGGGGGCCAAGGCAAAGAAACCAATTTTGTGGATATTCATTTCCGTGGTAAAATTGGTTGAAATATATTCAGAAATTTTGCAAACTTGATTTGCAGAGGTCCGCACTACTGTAAGATACTAGGCGCAAATGTTGCCGGCTGGCCAACTAAAAATTCCTGTAGCTTGCCAACACCTTTGGATATATATTTGGAAGGCAAAAATGTAGCAGTTTATTGCTAATCAACCATTACATAATGTGGCATATTTTTGTTCGTGGTGGTAGTTAGGTAATACATAATCACCGAGATTTCAATAAAATTTATTATGCTTTCGCAGTTTGGATGGATCGTGTATATTGAACAGACGAAGAAGCCGGATGGTGCCATTCTGAAATGTATAGATATATCCCGGCTCTGCCCACACCGACGAAGACCTGCGGCAAAGTGGCAATCATAAGCAAAGTTTAGCAAAAACTGCTCTAAATTATAATATTGTGAGAATGATATGAAGTTTTAAGTATTTACCCCTGTCAAGCCCACCTATCTCCGCTGGGCCGAATGAATGGTTAAATATTTGCGGACTGTGTCTTGGAATTTTTATGGAACATTTTGTCGGTATTTACTTTTATGTGGTTGTCAGCATTTGTGCTTCATAATTGTATATAACTTGTTTTGTTGCTTACTTCTTCATTAAAAGTTTGTTGCATAATCGTTACTTACGGTTTACGTCGTAGAGTGATAGGCGACGTCTTCGTTTTTATTGCTAATCAACGTAAATAATAGCTACTCCGGATACTGGAGCGTTTTACTTTAGGAAATCCGTTTTATCAACATGGATTTTACAGAATTAGTTGGTTTCTGGTATAGGTTTACCCTAAGAGGCCCATGCCACCTTTAGGGGTTAAATATACTTTGTGTGTATATGTATTGTCTTGCGTAAAATGGATTTGTATAAAATTTATTTACTTAAAGGACTCGGGATTTTTGGAAGGGAAGTTTTCCTTTACAAAAATCCCGACTTTTCCTTCCTAAATATTAACCGGATTTTCTGTTTTCAAAAAATTGCAAATTTTTCCTTCCCGAAAAGTCCCGAATTTTCTGTTATCAAAAATTGTCTGTTTTCCTGTTTCCCCGGTGTTTCAGATTTTCTCGTTTCTAAGAAATTGCCATTTTTTCTTTACCGCAATTTCTCGAATTTTCTGTTTCAAAACATTACCTATGTTTTCAGACTTCCTTTTAAAAAAAGATCCCCGTTTACCGACAATACTCGACTTCTTCCAAAATTCCCGATTTTTTGGACAATTGCTGACTTTTCCTTCTTTCTTAGGTGACTTAGTCCTAGTATGCATTATCACTCATGATATAGAGACATTAGCTTAGTATACTGAAAATGCCACAGCACGTATATAGGTATTTCACTTCCGCCCCTAAAAATTACATTGAGCTTCAAAGTTCTCGAGTTCTTCAAAAATTTCAGGTGTTTGTGAGTTACCGGGTCTTTTTGTACTCCCCCCGGTTTTGCAGATACAGAGCTGATTTTAGTATCAATCGATTCAGCTCGATGAGGCGGTTCCGTATGGGTTTTGTTTGACTAGGTGCCATAATTGTCAAAATACCCGGTCATTGGTTTTCAATTAACGCGATTTATTGGTTACAACGACTTATGCGGATCGTTTTTGTTTTGTGAGATGCTGTTGTCCAAATTCTCGCTCGTTGGAGTTGTGTTTAGGTCGATTTATTTAATACTGGGCACCGCCCTATAATCGACCGTTTTCCTGATCGTAGTGTTCTGGGTGGTGTAACGTTTCACGTAAAGATTCCAACAGTTTAGGCAGCGCCGTCTTTCGCACACAAATAACTTCATTCACATTTATCGTGTCAAACATTAGCATTTGAAGTCGGAGCATCTCCTGACTCAAAACTCAGCTATAATGAATTCAGCTTGCAGACGCGCTTTTTACACTTTCTTGATAATATGTGGAGGTTTTGCCGTGCTCCCAAATCACAGCCAGGCTGGCCTGTTGGGCTCCGGATATCATACAGGGCTTTTCTCTCGTAAGAAACAACATTTCGATTTTTGCGAACTTCAAATACTTGTAATGTCACATAGTTTGCCAAAATTATAAAGTGATAAAACGATGGCCCGTGTCAACTTCAGGAACCGGTCGTTAAAACGCCAGGAAAAAGGACAGCTTAGAGCGGTGGTTCGTGAGGCCGCAGCCCCCTACTTTAGGCTTAATACATGGCTTATATAGGAACCTTAACCTAGGTTAACTTAGTATATCGAGAACGGTATGGCGTGAATTATACTTTACAATATTGAAAAGTGGACCCCAATCGACGTCTTATAGTGGACGCAAACAAGGGGAAGTCAGTCAAGCGAAGGATATGTTATATTTCTGGTCAATACGACGTGTAATGTGAGTTAAACGCACACTATGTGCCCCTATATTTGCGAAGTATTAAACTTTATTTCAGCCAGGTAGGTTTTTAGGCTAAACGGGCCTCATCGGCGGCATTCGCAACCTGCGAGGCTGAGGAAATGGGTGCAAACCTAGATTTTTTGCACCAAAACCAGCACCTCAAATAAATAAAGTAAAATTTTTAAATAAGTACCAAATAAATGGAAAATACATTGAACGTGAAACTGTCATATAGATATCGGCTTCAAATATATAGGATGAGACTCTGCAAATGCCAAGTATAACTCTGATAAAAAGGCTATAGTGTACAAAACGCAGTCGCATACGGATATACACTACTCGCCAGAAATGGCTGCCGCCTTTCGAGCGAGTTAGAAGCCGCCGAACATCGAGAGAGCAGTGTTGTAAAACGTTTCATTCGCGAACATTCGTGATTACTGTAGTATGCTAACGGAAAAAGATACCAAAATAGTGAATATGATCCCTGTGCCGTACGTGCCAAAAATGCAACGGCCCTAAAATTTCCTTTGACTACGTGTCATTTATATTTAGGTTAGGTATCCTATACCAATATGAGCGTATGCGTAAAAAAGCTTGTCCAAACTAAATGCATTGATGAGTTCTTAATTGTAAATGGGCTTATTCCAGTTAAAAGTGGGCGCAGGTTTCGACTGTTTCATAACGCACCTCTGTGTTATTTGATTTTCACAAATACTTAAAGTGCTGCAGAATTTTAGTAGATTTGGGAACTAGAGTGCCCGACAAAAATGACTGTCGCTGGCTGGTGACTGGGTCGAAATAAATTTGTTGTAAAAATAGGATTATCTATTAATTTAAATAGTTTCGAAATCTCGAGCGAGCCGTTCGTTCGCTCGAAATTCGACGGTCATTTCTGGCGAGTACTGTATGCATTCCTATTAGCTTTCTGGCTTTCATGTAAATCAGAGTAGTTTTAACCGCAGTGGTAAGTGTTATACTCATCTGCCCAAAATCTGTCTTGTACAGGTAAGTAATATTTTATCTTAAATTAAACTACTTCACGTAAGCGGACTTAACAGCTCAATGAATCTCCTCAAAAATGGACGTTTTTCATTAATATTTTTAATAGGTTAGCTAGCTTGTGAAATGGCGTTTTAGTTTTGTGAAAAGAACGGATTGATAATTTGGACAAATTCTAGTTGAGGGCGTGCTTATGTAAGCTAAGTTATGCAGGTTGTACTACGGTCGATATTTCGTGTTATTTTTTGATAGGTTAGTTTATTTATGAAATGGTATTTAGGTTCAATCCGTTGCTGCGGCAAAAGTTTGTTCGACATTGAACGAAATATAGTTTAATTCCTGCGGCAAAGGCTTTATATAAATTTCATAGGTTACCTAGTTTATGAAATGGTGCTATAGTTTTATGAAAAGAAGGTATTGGTAATATCGGCCAAGATCAAGCTACGTATGTAAGCTATAATATACACCGTCGTCGATATACTAAGCCTGAACCTAAGCTGAAGTATTTATATGAGTCATATAGTAAGGCTAAGTCGGGGTGGGCGGGTGGAGGAGCAACCGCCTCCCTTCCTTCCCAAATCCTTGCACTGGGTTGTTCTTTTTACAGTTACAATGTAGCTGCGCTCAGCCACTGAAGGCCGACATTTTAGTAAACATATAACAATAAAGCTTTCAGCAGTTAAGTATAAGGTTAGAGAAACAACACGAAAAATTTTGGTATATTTTATAAAAATAAACGATATTTATTCGAATACCATTGATGAATTTTACTCAATATTCTAGTAAAAATATGAGCGTTTTTGATTTCTGGAGACAATCATAAAATTTCCGGCTCATCCACACAATGACAGGTGCTGTATCGTCGAGTAGTCGCATTCGAGCTGCTGGTTTAATAATCTGTCGCAAGTATAATTCGTCGTTTGAATATCTATTACTCCAAGCCTCGAACGGAATTCATCATTGGACGCCACCGAAAGGTTAGTAGTTGTATTGTCGTGCTTTTTGTTTAATACTAAAGGAACCTATAAATTTTCAAGTCAATATTTAAGCAGAAAATTTTCTTTATTCCTTTTTTTAGTTTTAAACATTTGAAGAAATTTAGGTATGCATAGAGTTTTGAAGGATTTTTTTAGCTATAAGCCACGATGAAACAAGTAAAGCAAGGTAATTCACAAACGTCAGGATTAGCGGGAAGCATATATGCTCATAGGATGACAGGGGAATTATCTCCCTGAGGCTCCGACCCCCAGGCTGTGTCCCCTCCACTGAGACGCTGTACCGTACCACACCGCCCCCCCCACCCCGAAGAAGTCGTCCAGGCGCGCGGAAAATCTTAATAGACATCGAGCAAAAAGAGGGCAGAATTAGGAACAATTGGTGGAACACTGAGTGCCTAAAAATTTGAAAATTCGAGTTCCGAAAAACTTCAACAATTTATTCCCTCTGACAAGCACCCCATATCGCACCTCCCATCATCCCTGGGACTTCGGGCCTCGCCCATGTATGGCTAAACGGGTAAAAATATACAAAAATTCAATTCAAATCCTTAATTCAATTATAGAATATTTAGTTCAATAGAATAGCTGCATAAACGCAGCTGAAGCTAGTTTGAGCGGATCAACTAAATCTGAATTGAACTGTATATTTGCTTTTGATGGTTAATTTTTCTTCGATTGAAGAATCAATCCCTGATTAGAATTATAGTATAATGGGTTTTTATCATGGGTTCTAGATTCATGAAGTGAGAAGCTATGCGACTAAAGTTAAGATTTGTTTCCCAGTAATAGTTTTGTCGCTATATGAACAACAGCGATATATCCATACGCTAGTGGAAATGCTTAGTATCAATAAAGTCTTATTATCTTCCGAGGCGCTATAACAAGACTTATTTCGTTTGAGAATACAAAGGTTTCTCGAAATTGTTCTAGTGGTTCAACGGGGCTAGTTTATTCCAGCTTTGATTTTTGTGGACCCTGAAAGCATATTGAAGAAACGTTTAAGCGTTCGGTGTTTAGTATTGAATGCAATCGTCTTGATACACATATATTTGAAGAATATATATTTTATTTTTATCACTGAAAATCATGGCTTTTCAATATTTTTATATGGTACATGATGGAAATCGTTTTTAGAGTTTACCGTTGTGTCAATTCAAGTGTTCTGTCATGGGTTGTAGAAATGTAGATCATTCCACTCGCGAGCGAAGCTAGCGAGTGGGAGAGTTTTCAATTTTGGCTCTGGATGGGGGTTGAGGAGGTCCAGGCTGTGTGTCTATGTGTCTGTCGCACCTGGATCTCGATAACGGTTGGGTGGATTTTGATGCAAGATAGCTCATTCGAACCGCAATGGTCGATTTAAGTGTAGTGACGGAGCCCTATTTTTGAATTTTTTCCCGTGGGAAAAGTTATGGGGCAAAATGACGTCGTTTTCGCTCATTTTTCGGGCACCCCTCCAGTTTTTGCGACTTTTCTCAATAAGTAAACGAGGTATCCGCAAACTACTAGGCCTATTCCATGTAGCTTTACCAGGGCTTTCCAATTATATAACGAGTTTTTCAACTACTTCCAATCTGGAGTCTATAAGCTTATAGTTGGCGCCAAATTTCATATTAGGTGAAATGTCGTGGGAAATGCACCTAAATGTGTTTTTGTTGCTTTTAGTGTCTTATATGGTGTTTTCTTGGCAGTTAAACTCATTGCAAGTGTTAAAAATATTGTTGGGCAAATATTTTTTATACTTCTGGTTCATACTTGCCATAAAAAATGACGTTTTCGAAATTTTTGGTGAGAAATCGTTGGGAAAGCACCTGAATATGTGTTTATTGTTGGTTTTAATGTCGGATATGGGGTTTTCTGGGCCAACAAGCTCATGGCGAGTGTCAAAAATACTGTGTGGCAAATATTTTTCACACTTCTGCTTCGGGGGATTGTTCTCACCACTCGAATACTGGCTCGCAAGCGAGCTTCACTAGTTTTATAACCCGCACCAAGTTGTCAAATAAAAAGATGTGAGCAAGTGACGAAATCCCAACTATATATAGTTAAACGTTTAATTTATTACATATTTATTTAGTTACGGTAAATACGATAGTTGTTGCTGTCATGGGTGTTGAAGTGTTAATTTTATAACCCGCACCAAGTTGTCAAATAAAAATTGTGAGCAAGTGATGAAATCCGAACTATCGTTATATATACGTTTAAATTATTAGATATTTATTTAGTTACGGTAAATACGGTAGTTGTCGCTGTTATGGGCGTGGAAATCATAATTTAAAAAATCCAGAACCATGTAGTTAAATAACAAGCATGAATTTCAGTTATACAGTGGCTCTTGGATTTACCGTAACCGCGTCTGCGGGAAAACACTACTAATTACATATTACCCTGAAAATATTGTCACTATCGCTCGATTTTACATATTTATTTTTGATTGCATGAATTTGTGTCCCGTCTCCATGGTGATTTATGTGTACCTCAGCGAGAGTTGCGTTTGTGTCCCGTCTCCATGGTGATTATGTGTACCTCAGCGAGAGTTGCGTTTGTGTCCCGTCTCCATGGTGATTATGTGTACCTCAGCGAGAGTTGCGTTTGTGTCCCGTCTCCATGGTGATTATGTGTACCTCAGCGAGAGTTGCGTTTGTGTCCCGTCTCCATGGTGATTTATGTGTACCTCAACGAGAGTTGCGTTTGTGTCCCGTCTCCTTGGTGATTATGTGTACCTCAGCGAGAGTTGCGTTTGTGTCCCGTCTCCATGGTGATTATGTGTACCTCAGCGAGAGTTGCGTTTATGTCCCGTCTCCATGGTGATTATGTGTATCTCAGCGAGAGTTGCGTTTGTGTCTCGTCTCCATGGTGATTATGTGTACCTCAGCGAGAGTTGCGTTGTGTCCCGTCTCCATGGTGATTATGTGTACCTCAGCGAGAGTTGCGTTTGTGTCCCATCTCCATGGTGATTATGTGTATATACCTCAGCGAGAGTTGCGTTTGTGTCCTGTCTCCATGGTGATTATGTGTACCTCAGCGAGAGTTGCGTTTATGTCCCGTCTCCATGGTGATTATGTGTACCTCAGCGAGAGTTGCGTTTTTCGGTAGGACCTAGCCGCTTGCATTACTTCCACGCCATTCACCGTGGAACCTATATCGTTTTCACGCGAGTCGAAACTATTTTGATTTTTGACGTGAACGCAGATGCTAATCTAATCTAATGTTGGAAGAAATGTTTGGTTAAAACAAGACCTTCCTAGCTGAATCTGTTTCTCTAAAAATTTTGCAACTTGTTAAGGGTTTTCCAACCGGCTACCATCCTAACTAACGAGTAATTGAACAGATGTTCCGCATTTTGGTATGCATTGTGAAGGTAAAATGTAAAAGCGAAACATTTTCAATTTTCAGGCTCCCGGATTTTGCTAAAATTTAGGTTGGGTAATAAAAAAATTAAGCCACAAGTCCAAACGTTCAGCCAGAATTTTCAGGCTCCCGAATTTTGCTAAAATTTAGGTTGGGTAATAAAAAAATTAAGCCAAAAGTCCAAACGTTCAGCCAGATTTTTCAGGCTCCCGAATTTTGCTAAAATTTAGGTTGGGTAATAAAAAAATTAAGCCACAAGTCCAAACGTTCAGCCAGAATTTTCAGGCTCCCGGATTTTGCTAAAATTTAGGTTGGGTAATAAAAAAATTAAGCCACAAGTCCAAACGTTCAGCCAGAATTTTCAGGCTCCCGAATTTTGTTAAAATTTAGGTTGGGTAATAAAAAAATTAAGTCACAAATCCAAGCGTTCAGCCAGTTTAGGACACATGATCAAATACGACACAAGTTTAGGACGAGTTCTAGAAAAATCAAATATGTGGCCAGAGGAATGACTAAAACCAAATATCGGACCGGTTGAAGAAGAATGCCAAAGATATCAAATTGTGACCAATCAGGAAGACTGGCTGTTGTTGAAGTATCTCGATCATTATTAAGCTGCACATAGAACTGCGCTAGACAGAAATGATGACACGTGCAAAGGTTTTGCCGTAATGTCCATTTTATTATTACACCGATTGATGGGTAAGTAGTCACAAAAGCCAAATTCTAAATCGATCGAGATGTGTAATGTCATAGGAAAAGGCTTAAATGTTCGAAATTCACATTCTATTTTCAGGTCACGTGGATCCAGGTGAAGACGATCGCACGGCTGCAATTCGTGAAACCCGTGAAGAAGCAGGCCTGACGCCCGATAGTTATGATATTGATCCGAATTTCATTAAGGAAGTCGAATACACTGCACGAGGAAAACCAAAGGTATACAGTCACGGACAAAAATAAGTGCATAAACACAAAAGCGAGACGCAAACGATCATTGTCGTATTTATGATCGGACGTTTTTCCGTTCCATCATAAACGAACTTTGTAACGTTAGTTTGTAAATAAATGTTCGAAGTATATAATATTTGGTAATGCAAATTTAAAATCTTCCAAAAAATTAAAACAGTAGGTAATTAGAGAGTTTAAATTCACGTGTAAATACATTTTGAATGCAGTAGTAATACTGCATCACATATTGGTTTACGGTGAAACCAGGAGAAAGAACGACTATAGTTTTGAAAATGGAAGTATTTTGCGGTGTTAACTAAACGTTAAGTTGGGACGGTCACCTGAGATACGTTTGCTCGTTAGCCTAAGGCAAATATATGCCCTAAAATCGGCCGCATAAACCCACAATATGTAGATTCAACGACAAAATTTTTTCTCAAAAGGTCATGGAAAAACATATTTGCAAACAGTGTATTCTCGGCATCGTCAAATCAATAATTGTGTATGGTTTCTCAACCTGTAAAAGTTTGAAACTGCTCAACGGATGTAATGTCAGGATTTATTAGAATTATCCGCATATCCCGATGCCACGGATAATATCCGGATAAGAAATGGTATCCGGATATCCGAATTATTTTTGGCTATCACTAGTTTTTAATGTTCATTTTGAGCACTTATTTCTGTTCATGACTGTCGCTCTAAGTGTCTTTTGATTTTTACTTATTTGGGCTCCACGCTGAAACATAATAATTATGTCAGATTCTTAATAATTATTGATTGGTCTGATAATAATTTGGAAATGAGATTGCTTTCTGGTGTTGCTAAATATGTTAGACAATAAGTGTTATTATAATTATTATTATAGGCTATTACAGTCGTGGATGAAGTAATTCGGACTTGACTATGTTTTTTCTAGGTTGTTGCAAAACAGTAACATGAAATTAGGCACGTATGGATATATTTTGCTAGCAGCGGCAACCATAAACTGTTATAGTAGAAATAAGGATATTTCGGTGATCGTACTAGGGTCATTTCACGAAACCATGTAATTTTAAACACCACTTTTTGAAGGCAAAATGAAACGTTTTCGAATGTACAGTGTTTAGACCCCTTCCGACGTAAAAACCTTGAATTTTTCGAATATCGATGTCTTTATGCAAAACGAGCTACCTGAAACTTGCTACAGGGGTCGCAAAGGGTACCCCTGGGGTTCAAATTTTAATCCGAAATAAGTCTTGATTCTATAGGTTGACGCAGCGACACGTAAACTATGGTCTGTTTGTATGCAAGCCGGACAAAAAGGGTCGCGGTCAAGCCATTTGGAGGACATGTGGCCTATAATTGGTGCCGCTAGAGACCTTTTGATGTTAAAAATGATCAATTTAGAACAAGGGTGTCGCAGAAGTTTTTCTAGCGTAACGGATACAGCACATACAGATACCATTTTATGCTCACAAACCAACCATGAGTGGGAGATGTCCGGCAGAAAATTTCAGGCAGATCCATAGGTCTTGTAAAAATTGACACCCCGATATGTGTAAGTCGGGGGGGCTACACCTAAAGTCGGGGGGCTACACCTGAAGTCGGGGGGGGCTCGTCTACATCCGAGAAAGGCACGTCGGCTTGCTCATGTTCAGGTACATCAGGTAGTTTTGGTCGTCAGGCAGTTTCAGGTACTATATGTGGTCGGGGGGGGGGGGGTTACTGGTCCGGGAGGGCTACACATCAGGTCGGGGGGGGCTACATTTTCATTAAAAATTTTTAATACACGGCCCGATTCTAGTGGGAGTTACTATATTTCTATCCGGCCTATTGTAAGACTGTATGCTAAATTTGGTTTTTTTAAACTGAATTTTCGTACGGTCGGGGGGGCTACATTTTGCATACGTCATTTCTGGCACTTTGCGACCTTCGGCCTCATAACTAAGCAACACATAGACATATGCCCACATTCTTTTTTCACTGACACCTGTACCGATTACGAGTATCGTTATATAGAATTATTGGCGCTAGTGCACTTTGACATTATTTACCAGCGTATGCGAGTTGTCAGATTTGACCTAGGTCGGGGGGGCTACATGTCATGAAAAAATTTCTGAAGCTTGGCGTCAGCTTCAGTGTCTATGTTTACCCCCAAGTTTTTCCGGAAAAATTAGCAAATATCAAACGATCACAGTTAAATGAAAAACACACATATGTATCATGTGCTGGCGATACCGCGAACTTTCACAGTGGGACATGTGTTTTTGGCTTCATTTGGCCCATCCGATTTGTGGACCCCTAGCTCCTGCTATGTTAGGGGCACAGAAGTCCACCATACCTTATAATGACCGTCGGACAGCATATTACCACACCACACAGTGCCATTAAATTTCCTTCCAAAAGACTGGTGGTATGGGCCAAAACGTGCCGATGTAGCCCCCCCGACTAATTGCATGGTTTCGTGAAATGACCCGCCATATTCATTGGTAATTCGTCGTACGAAATTAGCTCTACATATCTCATTGAAACTTTGAATTTATCGGATATTGTTTTGAACAGCGAATTTTCAAAACTGCATTAGTGAACCTGCTAACTTGGGTTACTACGCTATTGTATCTAATAATTAATTTAAATTTAATTAAAACTTTGTCATTTATATATTATGATTTCAGATGGTCACATATTGGCTTGCTGTTGTCAAGGATCCCTTGGTTCCAGTAACACTGTCAAGAGAGCATATGGCGTACGAATGGCTTCCGCTTGATCGAGCATTGTCGATTGTAAAATTTGGTAATACCGTTGATCTACTGAATGCAGCTAGCAAACATCTTTCCGATGTTACCGATGAGCCGCCATCGTCATAGTGGGACCGGATGACTAACCGAATTGGATATTTTGAAGAAAGACTAAATGGGTTTGACTTGACAATTCGCCTGTCTCTCGCCTGAATTAAATTTTGTAAACTGTTGCGATAAGAAAAGTGTTGTCCAATCTAAATAAATATACATGAAGGAAGGAAAATGTTGCAGTAATACTTAAAGGACATAACGAAAAGTGCTGCTTCTTGCACAGCTGAACTGTAATACGGTAGCGTTTTCGGTTTGTGCTTTACGTATAATATACAGTGCATTTCGAGCGAGCGACAGTCATTTTTGGCGGGTGCTGTGTAGCTGGTTGATCAATAGAACTGACTAGAAATACGATGTTTTTTTAGAATATTTAGATGTAAAAGTATTCAAAAATTAATTATTGCGCATAAATTGTATGTTGCATAGCATGTGTAAAGTTTTTGCTTTAATGGCTATTTTCAAGTGGAGGAGCCAGTATGCAAACAGTAACTGTTGCTGTTTTATACATATCTAACGATAGTGGAAGCTTTTAAAAGTAACCTTTCGTTCTACTGTGCGGTTGTTTATGGTTTTTGTACTGGAATGATAGCATGTGAACTTTTAGAAGCCGTACGCTATGTGCTTAGAAAAAAAAGTATCTTAGTATGGGGTCATGGACATTCAGCTCCAAGTTTAGACGTATTCATAGTATAAGGCAGTTTAGGCTTATTATATCGAGAACGGTAAACAATACTCGCCAGAAATGAGTGTCACCTTTCGAACGAACGAACATTGAGCAGAAATAGAAAAAATATATATTCTCGAACACTTTACGAACAAACTTCGAACAGCTATGGAACAAATTTTATAACAGCGCCCTGATATTTCGAACACTTGTCGACCAAAATTCGAACACATTTAGATTTGTCGAATGAACTTCGACCGAACGGCACTCATTTCTGGCTAGTACTTTAGCTAACATTGTATTTACTTTCTTAATGGTTAGATTGGCTCTTGCCTGAAGCTAAATTCGACATCTTTATAGCGATATTGTAATCATAAAAGAGGTTGTGTATATTGGTGATATGATACTCAGGGGCACAGATCTATCTAAAACGTGAGGGGGGGGCGACAATTCATATTAGTAAGTTTAGTTATCACGCTTAGGACTGGAAAACGCTAACAAGTTTCAGTCTGAATTTACATGTAGACTAAAAAGTGGGGTCCAGTCGCGCTGTCTAAAACCATCAGAGGTCTACACTCCCCGGTGCCGGTCCTCCTGCGCGTACATGGTGATACCTAATAAATTTGCCTGAATATCATAAAGCCGCTGGGTTTCTATCCTTCGGGTAAAATATAAAATATACTAAAATATCTGTTGATAAAATTGTACATTTATGTTTTAAAAGTGTTGTCACTGTGTATATACTCTAAAGATATTATTTGTTCATATATTAACACATTTTCTATCGAAATTGTTCGTGACCACGCAGTGTACATGGATATTATAGTCTTTACGATCGTTTCCTTTTCTATGGGTTTTACTTGTTTTTGCCGCATTTTACCCTGGGGGTCTTTAACAAACAGTTTTTTTTTCTATTTTCTGTTATACACGCAGTCCTAACTTAGTTGTTACTTTCGTTTCTGAGATGCGATCTGTTTATTTTGGTTCACTTAGTGTTTAAAAGCTTTGTTGAAAAAGGTATACTTTGGTTCACTCAGTTTCACCGCAGCTCGGAAAATTACAAACAGTTTTGAATAAATAGTTTTGTTTCGGGACTGCTTTTTTCGTAAATTTAACAAAAAAAATTTCTAAAAGTATTGTATTATAATATTATGCTAGCTTAAAAAACTGAAAAATTTATATAAACTTAAAGCAATAATTGCAATGTCATGAAATTTAAGAAGGTTAAATTATTTTTTCAAAATCTTAAAATTATAAAATATGGGAAACGAGTTTTAGCAAAATCGTTACAAAATGTACAAAGTAACTCCGCTGCGGTTGTGGCATGCCTTATATTAAAAAAAGTCGGATAAACATGCAATCGGCACTGGGTGACAATCCGGGTTATTGTGCCGAAGCATTGTGTGTAGGCTGGCCATGATGATTGCCCTTTACACCACCCATCATCTTATTTGCCTAGACCGAAATCTAGTACCTGTTTAACGCATATGTACTGCGAAGCAATTGTGGCTGAATCTCTTGCCCAAGGAGATTAGCGCGACCACTGTATTCGAACTCCTGACTTCACGATTATGAAGTAGGCGCTCTAACCATGCTTTATATTAAATTTAAGGCGAACAGTAAGGAAAACTCTCATTTTCAACTCCATTTCAACTAACCTAAGTAAAACTTATAATAAGCGTAGCCGTCTTTTTTGATATCTACGATGTGAAATGAGTTGTGAAACCAATGCTTTTACTAGGTTGTGCTTTGTTTGTAGAATTTGTTGAGTCATATGGGACGAGCTGGACCGGGTTCGAATCTACCAAACTTTTGCTTGTGTACATATTTTCTTATATTTGTTTTTACTCCCTAATCGCGCTAAAATAAAGGCGAGATTGTCATCGGACATGATCTAAAGTATAATGTTTTCAAACATTGTGCTATTACTAGCGAGAGTTGTGAAACCAATGCTTTTACTAGGTTGTGCTTTGTTTGTAGAATTTGTTGAGTCATATGGGACGAGCTGGACCGGGTTCGAATCTACCAAACTTTTGCTTGTGTACATATTTTCTTATATTTGTTTTTACTCCCTAATCGCGCTAAAATAAAGGCGAGATTGTCATCGGACATGATCTAAAGTATAATGTTTTCAAACATTGTGCTATTACTAGCGAGAGTTGTGGTTCTATGAGACAGCTATGTAGCAGTAATACACACTTGGAAGTCGAAGTTAGCCTGAAATATAAAGGGAACTAGGCATAGCTATGCCTGGAGTGCGAGTGTTACTTAAACTAAGGCTTAATTTAAAAAGCAATGTCGCGCATGACGAAATGCGTAGAGAAGAGGCTCTTGGGAACAAATATGAAATTGGCTGCGTGGTCAAGGTAAGGCAAAACATGGGGAACGGGGCAAGCTTTGGCAACATATCCGGGTGGGGGTCAAACGAAGATAAAACATATTTGGGTGGCAAGCAAAGATAAAACACATCTAGTTCGAACTATGGTAAAATCGCAATAAAGGTTCATTCCCACGATGAAATGCTCATTCCCAAATAAAAAGCATAAATTTGCGTCTATTTCTTGAAGGCCTATTCTTCAGAGTGATTTCTCGGAGAGTATGTGCTCCCCTTTTGTCATTCCGTTTCCCCTTGGTGCCGGCTTTTCCAAAGAAAACATCCTGTTTTGCCTTTGGTGTGCTCCCCGTGGTGCCGGCTTTCCCAAAGAAAACATCCTGTTTTGCCTTCGGTGTGCTCCCCTTGGTGCCGGCTTTCCCAAAGATAACATCCTTTTTTGCCTTCGGTGTTGCTCCCCTTGGTGCCGGCTTTCCCAAAGAAAACATCCTGTTTTGCCTTAAGGAATGCTCCCCTGCGTGCAGGCTGTCCCGGAGAAAACATACCGTCTTGTCTTCGGTGTGCTCCCCTTGGAGCCGGCTGTCCCGGAGAAAACATCCTGTTTTGCCTTCGGTGTGCTCGCCTTGGGGCCGGCTTTCTCAAAGAAAACATCCTGTTTTGCCTTCGGTGTGATCCCCTTGGTGCCGGCTTTTCCAAAGAAAACATCCTGTTTTGCCTTCGGTGTGCTCCCCTTGGTGCCGGCTGCCCGGAGAAAGCATCTTGTTTTGCCTTCGGTGTGCTCCCCTTGGCGCCGGCTTTCCCAAAGAAAACATCTTGTTTTGCCTTCGGTGTGCTCCCCTTGGTGCCGGCTTTCCCAAAGAAAACATCCTGTTTTGCCTTCGGTGTGCTCCCCTTGGTGCCGGATTTCCCAAAGAAAACATCCTGTTTTGCCTTCGGTGTGCTCGTTCAAGCAATTATATAATCTTAAGACGTTGCAGTGTTAATCGTTATAATAGCGTATACTGTGGACGTCTAGACGATGGATATATGGTAGCGTAATAGCGTTTATTGTACATACTTTAAACTCGGTGTAGTTTATTTCAGAAGGTAAATCATTGATTTTATTTTTTAATGTATGTTTTCGTTTGATTGATAGTTTTAGTACATTTTACGCTAAAACCTTGTAATATGCACGTTAACATTTTAATACAATAGCTTGTATAGTATGACTGCACACTGCAATCGCTGCGCTTTTATATATTCATTGTGTCTACAGTTCGATCTCTGCCGTCGACTCGACCACCGATTACAAATGGGCCGGGCGGAAATGTTGAAGCTCAGAGTCAGGCCGACCCCGATTTCTAACGGGCGAAACATTTTGGCCTTGGTCAAAAATGGAATGACTAGTACATATGTAGTTCGACAATCTTGGCGTCGTTTTAAGAATAATTTGTTCCGCTCATTTCAAGTTTATTTGTATATATTTATTAACCTTTATATCGAGCGGGCCAACGCCGGTTATAAATTTTGTAGCTCCGGGTTCGGCCGACCTCGATTGACAACGGGACGGGCCCAAAAGTTTCGTAACTTCTAAAAGTCTGTAACTAGATGCTATTACCAGACCGTTATAAAAAGTACAATGCTTTAATTTTTTCGCAGTAACACTTTTATAAGTAACGTTAGTTTAACTCCATATTGCTCTGTGCTAGTTTAATAAAAACTGGGATGAAGTCGGAAAATTTTTTATGGAAATTTTTAGATAATAACGTTATTTGCACTTCAGAAATTTTTGAACTGTCTTGTTTCACTTTACGTATAATTTAATTAGAGAGGAATAGCCGAATTCAACACGCCATTAAACATTAAGATCGGCTGAGCGGTTAAAGATATTATATTATTCCGAGAAGGTGCCTGACGAGCTCGTCAAACTGTCGCAGTGCATTCATAAACAAAATGTGAAGTCGCAAACCTGTATGTTTACAACTGAACATTTTTCAGTTTTGCTCATTAAGCTGCTGTTTCAGTGAGACACTGAAATTCAGAAGAAAATAAAAAAAAACCGGGTCTCTTCATGAACAATGCCATGACTTTTCTTGCAAAAGTTTCAAAATAATGGGAAAACAAATAGCCGTACATAGGCTGCGGTCACTTCAAAAATTCTTTTACCCGGTCTCTTTAGTAAGAAGAATATCAGTAGAACACTATTTTCCAAAATACCTGATGTTCTGTGGTTGGCGGTTCCAAGATTTCCTAACTAGGGTTCACTGCTGTTCACCGATACATAAGCATTCCGGGAATATACCGGAAATTTCTTACCTTCCAATTTTTGGCTGTCAAAAGTCAGAATTCATATTTTGGCAGATGTCGCCACTTCGTGAATTCCAATCATTCCTGACCAGTTAAAAGGTTTAAAATTACGGACGAATAAGGTCTTAAATGTGTTTTTCTATAAGCTCCTAGTTTTCTCCAAGAACGCGCGAACTCCGCTGAGAACCACAACAAGGTAGTTATAGATGATAACATATCACATAATTCTGTATACCGCTGACCCGCAATTTAGTGCATTAACTTTTCAATTACCTAGCATATATTTGTGCATTATATATATACATCTATTATATATGTAATTATAATAACATCTCATAATTATTATATATGTATATGTAACTATCAGGGAATAACCGAAACCGTCCATTTAAACCGGACCCAGAACAGGAACCTGGTCTTCCAAACTTATATATGATAAAAAAGATGACGGAACAAATGAAGGTATATACTGTGGATTTAAAATGTATTAAAAATAAATTTTAGATTAAACTTAATGTATAATTGCGACGACATGATCGCCTCTCTGGGACTTTGAACAGGCTGAGGAAGCTAAAGTATTTATCGATTAAGGTGTTGGTTTATTGGACTGCAAATGGAAAAATGTCTTGCACTATACAGCCTTGCGTAAATTGCTTCAAACCGAATGTTCGTGTAACTAATATATATATGCCTGCATGGAGCGCAGACTAAACACTTTCGTTCTGTCTCCAATGACCTGCCTTTACTACACATACGTTTGTTATATTATTCTGTAGGAAACTTGAAATTATTGGTTTATATGGTTCTAAAAGAAAATAATGCCAATATATATACTAGGACTACCCGTGAATGGTTCCTGAATGATTACAGATATTGAACATTTTATATAATGTATTTTTAAGAGTATATATCCATAATTACCATCTGGATTTAATTATTTGGTGACGGCTACCCTTGTCCACAACATTGGCAAACCGCGTGGTCATGTTTGTCTTTCTATTCAGGAATTACAGGGTTGAAACCTACTTTTTGTCTTTAACTATGTTTACCTTAAACATAAACCAAACGTCAATAAGCTATTATATGAGCAGCTATATTTTGCTTCAGTTTTTTTTCACTTTGCCTACACTGATCTATAAAACGAAAACGTTGATTTAGGTCTATTAAAAGTTCATAGAAAATGTACGCATTCTAGCGAAATTGCGGAAAACATAAATGGAACATCTGAAGCATATATATATTAATGGCAGTTGCACTATATACTCCATTTTGAACATTTTAATTACAACGTAATAATGCTACGATGTAACATGTAAAACGCATATATATGTTTATGCATGTAAAATTTGGAACAAGGTTAGAAAAAGTACGCGAAACCTCGGAAAACATAAATGGAACATCTGAAGCATATTAAATGGCACTTGCACTATATACTCCATTTTGAACATTTTAATTACAAGGTAACAATGCTACGATGTAACATGTAAAACGCATATGTTTATTCATGTAAAATTTGGAACAAGGTTAGAAAAAGTACGCGAAACCTCGGAAAACATAAATGGAACATCTGAAGCATATATTAAATGGCACTTGCACTATATACTCCATTTTGAACATTTTAATCATTACATTGAGGCAGTGGCCAAAATCTAACTGCGAAGCCTAACGTTTTAAAAATCCGCTGGTTGTGCTTTTTATATGTGTTGTGTTTTAATGCATAAATAATAAAAGTAAATATGTTTTAACTGTGTACCTGTGGCAGTTTATGAGGGGACCGGTAGATATAGCAAAATATATTATAAACTGTAATTATGGGTGTTGGGGGTGCGCTAAGCACTGTGCAGCTGTTGCTCAACGGACCTGTAAAATATTCTGACAATCAGGTCCCCAGTGAACAGACTTGACCGAAAATTCGTTACACTTTACATATGATTTTCGCCATTTTGGTGAATGAAGCCGTTAAGTGCAGAAAAAGTGAAATATATAGTCCCACGCTTTGCACTCGCCTGCCTACCATTACACGCCACGCCTCCTACTTTCTCGCCTACCCTCCCACGCCACGCTTCCTACTCCCTCGCCGCGCCTCCTATTCCTTCGTCTACCCTCCCACGCCACACCTACTACTCCCACGCCTCTTACTGACTCGCTTACACTACCACTCCGCACCTCCTAGTCCCTCGTGTACCCACTTACTCGCCACGCTTTGAACGCGCTCGGGTCACTATGGTGCCATCAATCAGATCTCTACTGTGTAGCAACTTTTAGAAAACAGTGCTAAATTCTTCCATGTTGACATGTGTCACATAGCTGAGGGGAGTGCAATGTCGCAATGGGTCCCCCGAATTCTGTAAAGGCGACTCTGCCAGTTTATATACATATGTAATTGAGCGAAGCTTTCATATGGCTGAAATAATATACCGTTTATCTCAGGTTTTCCTTTCTATAAGCATGGGGAGGGTAAAAGAACACGAGTACGGTAGCACCAATTTAAACGGTCATCTGTGAACCCAGGCTAAGCTCATGCTTGGAGCGAGCACAGCATGGCATATCTTATCAAAT
This sequence comes from Trileptium ribeirensis, assembly GCA_030248225.1. Lineage (NCBI taxonomy): Eukaryota > Metazoa > Nematoda > Enoplea > Enoplida > Thoracostomopsidae > Trileptium > Trileptium ribeirensis. The sequence continues at coordinate 24,171 of JASANE010019795.1, read as the reverse complement.
ATAAAAGCAACATGGCTGATATTTGGTGGCTCATTTTGTTGTTGTTTTAATGCAAAATATATATATAGCGGTGTATGTCACTAAATTGCATACTGATCGCTCACAATTCACCGTCATGGTGATAAGGCAATCTTACTAGTATATATTTAAGTGTTGATGCCAACCGCCCGTCTCCAAATTAGTTAATTTTAAAATTGTTTATTCTTCAGCATTTTTCTCGACTTCTAAGGGAATCTTTATCTTTTTATGGAAACAAGAGAGGTACACCGTCTCTAGTTTTGAAAACAACGCCGAATTTTCGACGAAAGAAATTCAACTTAAATTTCTATCATATTTTGCTTCCAAAAATTATTTTAATGTTTGCGGATTTCCCCTTATTCACAAATTTTATAACAGCATTTCGAAGAAGCCAAATGTTTATTCCAAATTAGGAGCCTAATTTTAATATTGTAATTTTGGAAATCAATTTAACTAGAATAGGCAAAACAATTTTTCAGTACCATTCATGAAAATGAGGATTACATGTTTGCGGATTTCACCTTATTCGCAAATTTTACAACAGTAGATTTCGATGAAGCCAAATGTTTATTCCAATTAGGAGCCTAATTTTAATATTTAAATTTTGGAAATCAATTCACCTAGAATAGGCAAAACAATTTTTCAGAACCATTCATGAAAGTGAGGATTAGGTACATAAAACCCTGGTCTGTACATAAAAATGACTACATAAACCCTGGTCAGAAACTGCAGTTTCAAACGGATTTCCCGATTATATATATACTCTTTTGTGAGGACGTTTTGTTCCACAGTACCTAGTTTTCTTTCCCTTTGTGATGTTCTTCATTTGGAAATATATATATATAATATATGTTTCGATCTCAAACTGAAATATTACGTTGACATATGGATATTTTTAGATATGATAGCCTGTTAACGTAAACTATTTTTAAATTTGTTATAGGTTAGAATGTTTACAGTTCAATGTCCGTTTGTAAGCACAGCAATTATACCTGATTTAACAAATCGATGTTTAACCGAGGTTGTTCTTGAAAATATTAGTCGTTTTTCCTCAACGAACCCAGCTGTAATCGACGTATGTCAGTCCCAAACGTTAACTTTCGCGGAAATTGCTAAATTGTCAAAATTGATTTCAAATCAACTGCGTCTTTTTAGTAACTCCGCAAAATTATGTACAATTACTGATGATATTGGTACCCAAATTCCAAGCGATACCTCGACTACTGTGGATCTACCAAAACGAGGATCTGCCTCATGTATTGCCACGGACCAAACTGTTATTGGAACGTTGATGCCGAATTGTTGGCAGTTTGTGGTAACTTTTTTGGGTGCCATTGCCGAAGGATTCATTATTTCACCGATCAATACTTCGTATACTTCGCACGGTATGCTTTATGTTTTGACCGTTTTATAAAATGCTAGTGGTTATATTTGGCACCAGCGAAATAGTGACAACTATTTGGCTATGAGCTCTAGTATCTGTGATATGCAAAGGAGCAAATGAAACCCGAATTGTCGATTTCCCAACAAGTCATGGGCATTCAATCTTCCGGTGGCGCAATCACTTTCTAACCACTAGCGATATTTACGTACATATTGGATATTCAATAATTGCCCAAAATTACACATGGCGCTCCGACATCTCAGGGGAGTCGGTGCACCGGGGGAGGTCGTCAGGGGGATGCTGACAAAAAGCTGACGACCCACTCCAGCTCTCCTAGTGTCGCACCCTCATTTTTGCCAATTTCGCCCTATTTTCGTCAATTTTCCTCATTTTTGAAAATAATTTCCAAACGCCTTGGACAGGGGCTATAGTGGTAGCAACAGTGGGTAGACTAGAACTCGGGGGGTTGGGGGTAGGTAACCCCCTAAACCCCTGCTTCAGCATGTACTGCCTAAAATATTGGCAAAGCTGATGTGTCAAGATATGGATCTTAACTGATTGTCATGGTGTCTCTTCAGATCCATTTGTACAGGTCATCGAGATTAAAAATTTAGCCGATATCTCAAATCAAAAATAATTATATACTGTGTCTCGATTGATACCACTTGATTGCTCAGAAATACAGCCATAAAATATTAAACACTAATGGTAATGCTCTACAATGAGGATATTTGACTTAGTTGGACCAGCAATATTTGTCCTACCAATTGAATAAGCCATATTTGGCTCATCTGATTTATGCCTCATTTAGAATTGCTCAAAATTGACTCTCACTGGGTTAAACTTTAAGCTTACTTGCTTAGTCAAACAATTCTAACTAAGATTCACCCCTAAATTTGAGTTATTTTTCAGAATCAGAAAGTTTGTTGACTGATTTAAGTCCTTAATTAAAAATTAACCAATCGCATAATTAAAAATTAACCAATCGCATAACTAACCCTCTCATGCCCGTAAGGTCCAAATGGACCCAACGCACATTGCGACTCGTTGTGTTTACTGAGTTTGTCATATATTGTACGTTTGAACGTGCGTTGTTACTCGCTCGCATTGTGAGGTTCCTTAAGGAACCGAGCAACAGCTCTCAGATAGCTCAGTGGTTTGTGTACACAAGTTTCAACCGTACGTTTCGGGTTTGATCCCTGGCGCAGGCTTGAGTTTTTCAAACATTGCACGATACTCAAATTAATTCGGGCATGAAAGGGTTAACTCAGACTTTTAGAGTGTAAAAATTGTAGACAGGAATAGTTCCGATTATGGTGTTAATATTCGAAATTAAAATAACTTTATCTTCAAAGTTTACTGACGAGCCTTGGCACTTATCTGTTTCTTGGCCAATGGCACCGTCGATAGCACGTTCAGTCACTATATTGTTACCGTTTTCAAGGCGTTCAATAGACTCACCATGGATTGTAAACACGTCGCATGTGTTCGACGCAAAATACCACTCATTACGCACTCGAGACGGGTGCCTCTATCGGAATCCACTAACCAAAACAATGAGTCTTCGGTTTGATTGACAATAAGAGAAGCCGCATTGGCCATCCATGAGGAGTCTGTGGACACCACTCCGGCGGACTCAGCCACTGTGTTCGGTTGTGACTTGCACCAGCTGCTACGAAGTATTTTCAGACAATGTTCATTGGTAAAACATCTTCCACAACCGTCGCAGCTGTTCACGGCATCAGTACGCACCGACAGCTGATGATAACGGTTCACGGGTCTTCTTATTTGATCAGCACATTCGAAGGATGTAGAGCAATCTTCACAAGCAAATGCAGTATTTACCAGGCTTCACGAATGCGGTGATACCTGCTGCTCAGTATTTTCAATATTAACGATCTTGTGCCTGCAAAGGCCAACTTGCTATGGACACACAGGCATTCGCTGTGCTGAGTGCTTCCAAGATTGACGATCTTGTGCCTGCAAAGGCCAATTTGCTATGGACACACAGGCATTCGCTGTGCTGTGTGCTTCCAGGATTGATGATCTTGTGCCCGCAAAGGCCAATTTGCTATGGACACACAGGCATTCGCTGTGCTGTGTGCTTGCAGGATTGACGATCTTGTGCCTGCAAAGCAGGGGCGTCGCCAAGGGGGGCCACGGAGGGCCCAGTTTGGCTCGGTGCCCCCCAGTTGGAATTTACAGTGCCCCTTAAGAAAGCCTTGGTCCCCCAAGTTCGGATTCTGTGCCCCTCCAGAAAGCCGTGGTGCCCCCGCGGTTCGGATTTTCTGGCTACGCCACTGCTGCAAAGTCCAATTTGCTATGGACACGCACGCATTCACTGTGCTGAGCACTTCCAGGATTGACAATGTTGTGCCTGCAAAGGATAATTTGCTATGGACACACTACGCATTCTCTGTGCTGAACACTTACAAAATGGATGATCTTGCGCATGCAAAGGCCAATTTGAATGGTGCTGGTGGGGATGAGATTTCCATCCCCACCCCATCCCTATCAAAAGTCCACGGGGATCCCCATCCCCGCCAAATCGAATTAAGATCCCCGCCGATTCCCGTGGGAGTTTTTATACCTTTTCAATGAGTCAGTGTCAGACTTTTAGAATAGAAAGCCACTCAGTGGTGTAGGTCGGAGATTTCTAGTTTTGTGCACCATGGCGACGTTCTGCGTGCAAGTTAAATGAAGTTCATGAATCTAGAGAACGTATTTTTCCTCCTTATGTGGTGGAGAACTCACTGAATTCAGAGATTGGAGAAGTATGAGCTTCTGAAGCGGGCCGCTCTGTTCTCTCTCCCTCTATCTCTCTGGGCGGGAAGATGGTGGAAATGAAGGAGTTTGTCAGCAATAACCGCAACATTAGTACAATAAATCCTTCCATGTGCATAATGAATGAAACTTTGCTATGGTCCACGGTGGGCGAACCACGGACGCCTCATCGCCATAGGGGTCACGCCCGATAGCTGATCAGAGTACAGCCACGGGCCCCAGTTTCCCTGTCAGATGCGAAAACTCTGATATTTTGGGAGTTGCTGGGGGCTAGATACATGCTCTGTAGCTTCAGCGCATGATACAGACAGCTCTCATGCTCAATAAGACTCATACGAGATACTTTGGCTCTCTAGTATGATGTTGGGGGTACTAGCTCCCTGCTGCATGATACTGTTCTCATGCTTTATTAAGAGTCATAGGTGTAATGCTTGCACCGTAGCCATAGAAAAAGCAAGTAGCGAATGAGAATTCTATTTCTTGCCGGTATATTTCAGTTCCTTCGCCCGCCATTCGGTAAACTTCGGCAACTGAACCATTCAATTCGTTCATGCAGTTCCCCAGAATTAGGGCACCTTGGCGAGCCAGGTGATAACTGTCCTTAGCAAAAAGAGGCCGAATCAATTCGTCGAAGACGAAAAAGTAACATGCGGTGTTGAGAAAGACGAAGTTGTTAATGTCGGCATTGAATTCATCAAAAAAGCAGTTCATTCTATATGATGCATGTCCCTCTCGTTTGAATTGACGACACCACGCAGGCACGTTAGGCTGAACTTCACGATGCTGCCAGCGGTTGAGCAAAAATCGCGGAGGGAAAGGTAAGGAGGTTTGGACGAAAATAGTATCAGGATGATTTGCACATACCCGAAAAATAACGGAATGCACGTTTCGGATGATAGTGGGTATTCGGCAAGGTACGCTCTGCCTTCGACTCTTTCCAGGAACGTTTCGTATTTCGGACAGTCGCTTGACCAAGTCATTAACACCCGAATAAACAAAAATTACATTGTTATGAGGTATGCAATGGCGTGTCAGCAGCTTGTCTAAACTGTCCCAAGTCGTAGCCAGACGATCTCCAGAATGACATAGAGCCAGGCAATCAGTAAATTTGCGTATTACTTTAACATTAGAATCTCCAATCAAAAACGGCGCCATAGCATAAACCAAATAACACGTAAATAGCAAATCAAGCAGCGATGTGTTTGCGCAATACAAAACAACGGCCTGCATAAAATTATGTCCAGTATTGCATTGAAGCAAGCGTGTGACAAACATCTATAGCATCACCAATTTCCCATGCTTATTTTGTTTTGATTTTGGTATTCGGCTAAGATGGCCAAGTTTTTGACGTTATGTTGAAAAGCTATTAAAGCAGTCTCGCGCTGTACCCTAAAGCTTGATGTTGAAACCAGTGGACAATGTAAAAGCTATAAGCGTTGAAGGGCAGTAACTTTTGGCACCATTTCTGGCCTGCAGCTTCTGCAAATCCTGTTTTGTTTGTTATCGGGTTATTGATGGGAAGTTGATTAACCAGAGTGCTGTGAAAACAGCAAAATATCATCAGAAAAGTAGTTGCGCGCTGGCGAACCCAACCACTGTCGCCATACTAAAAGCGCTGGAAGTCGCCAAACCTGAGGGCGAACGAAAGCCTTTACCGCCGCGAGCTAAAGCCAGCTGGCGCGACCATATTTCGAGCGTCATCGCGGAAAATCCCACTGTGTCGGTTAGGGCATGTGTTAAAATAGCTGCATCTTGTGCCAATTATGCCGCTCAACAAACGTACAAGGTCCAAGCGCTCCACAATTATGGAATCGGCGCAACATATGTGACCTCCGGAATTATAAATGAAGGGGTAATTTCCGAACTGAAATTGAAGAAGCTGTTTCGCACCGCCGCAACCAGCAAAAATTGGGGTGTTTCCGGAATTGTCGACTATTGGTCCGGCCGTCATCAGCATCGCCAATCGTACGGTGGTATTCTTGCTTGTGGTTTAACCGACAAGTGGGACTGGTACCAGTTTCCTCTCCGCCTTCAGGACTTAGCTGATGTACCTCACAATGCGGCATTCACATTTGACCTTTTCGCCAGCGCGGTCGAAACCGAAGGCGAGTTTAGTCACCCTCTGTTCGTTTGCACGGATAATGAGGCGAAAATGTGCGCCGCGTTCGACGGTCGCTTTGAAGCCCAGAACCAGTCATTCGTTTTTGGGGGTCGCGTAGGCTGCGTTGAGCATGCGTTGTCTACGTGCATTAAGGATGTGTTTGAAAAACAACCAAACACAATGCTATCAGCTTTGTTACAGCAGCTGTCGGAGATCGAAAATTTCTACAATCGGCAGGACGACAAGACTAAAGGCTTGGCTAAGGCGATCCCTGAAAAATGTACTACACGACCGTGGCGGTTTCAGTACCATCGTATCAGCGCAGCTATCCAGAACCACGCCGTTTACTTGCGGGAGGATGATCAGTTGGTCGCTGATAACGTCCCTTCTCTGCGGCTTCTTAAGTCTCTGCATGTCGTATTGCAGCATTGCAGAAATTTTTTCGATCGTATTGAAGTAACGGGGGCCACTTCGCATTTGTCCTTGCTGAGCTATCTTGGACTAGACCTTGACCTCTTCAAGATACAGATTGATACTGATACTACTGGGGTTCCAGAAATGGTGCTGCAAGTGTCTTCGGAACTTCGTTTGCAGATGGATTCGAAACTATGGCCGCTTTGTGGATCATCCTTTGCTATGGCTGCTGCATATTTCTCAGGCGTCGACGTACCGGCCAAGACAGCGGAGTTGCTACGCCAGTTGCCGGGGAACACGAACAGGAATCCACTGAAAACTTTGTTCGTGGCTTCCTGGGAGGCCGCTCTAAAGGATTACGATGAAACCGTTCGAAGTTACTTGCACAAGCTTTTAAATCAATCCGATTTGTCACCAGAGGTTGATAACGCTACTCCAGGAAGTAGCCGTGGCAACATTAATACATTGGAAGGACATAATGCCGACAGCTTCTCCGAGATGTTTGCGTCCTCAGCACCGCCGCCCAAAAAGCCTCGGCAAGCGCTTGATCATCTGACGAGCGAACTATCGTTGTTTGCGAAAATGCGACGCCCCTTTCGAAATCCTTTGGAATTTTGGGAAAGCGCCAGTCAATTTCCAATATTGCAATCATGTGCTCGAATTCTACTTTCCATTCCGGTGTCCTCAGCAGCAATCGAGCGTTTGTTCGGTGAAGCTGGCATGATCCTGTCAAAGCTGCGGAAAAATCTAAAGCCTAAAGTTATCCAATCGCTCATGTACATCAAGTATTGCAAGAAGCTGGATCACCTGACCAGAGACATTGATGTGACGAATGAGGAGGTGAAACATTACGCTAGAGGAGTTCCAGCTCTGGATACGGATACGGAGGAAGATACTGATGAGGATTCTGCAACGTAACTGGTGGGTTTGGAAAAAGCCGGAGAGATGTGTTAGGTAAAGGGTTAAGTATCCGGTTCAATTTAGCAATCAGGCAAGGACCCATCTATGGCCAATGAAGCTAATAAGCTAGTTAGTACCCAGCATCATACTAGAGAGCTAAAGTATCTAGTATGAGACTTAATTAGCATGAGAGCTGTCTGTATCATGCACTGAAGCTAGAGAGCAAGTATCTAGTCCCCAGTAATTCCCAAAATGTCAGAGAGTTTTCGTATCTGACAGGGAGACTGGGGCCCGTGGCTGTACTCTGCTCAGCTATCGGGCGTGGTCCCTACGGCGATGGGGCGTTTGTGGGTTCGCCCACCGTGGACCATAGCAGAGATCATTACACAAGAGATTCCACCCTCTTCACAGTTTTCAGTAGTGAGTTTGGTTCATAGGCGTAGCCAGGATTCCGGGTTGGGGGCCACGCCCCTCGAGGATATATATATGGCCTACAAGATCCGCAAAATTGGTAAATTTGGGTTATAAAAGTGAGAGAATTGGCCCCGCAGGTCTGATTTTGGGGATTTCAGGTCAAAAATGTTCATTTTGGGCCATTTTAGAATAACAGAATCTCAAGAAATCCGGAAAATTTTTTGCATAGCGTTATAACGGTGGAAAAAATTTTCATAGGTCGGGTCGGTTGGGGGGCAATGGCCCCCCTGGCTACGCCTTTGGTTTGGTTGCGTACAAGCTGCAGCAAGATGACGACCAGCAGAACCAGTTGCCATGACACGATCACATTCAGCATAACAAACAACCGTAGAAAAATCCCCACCGCGGGGTGGGGATCCCCACGACATCAAAATTAATCCCCACCCCATCCCCATCCCCACACGAGCCCACCAACTTTTTCTTATTCCCGCGGGGGGTTGGGGGGGGGACTTTTTTATTATTTTTTTTATTTTTTTTTTTTTTTTGTTTGGTGGGGGCGGGGGCTGCCCCTTATATACCCCCCCCCCCGAAGCACATTTTGTAGGCAATACAGGCATAGTCGAAACGAGCCCAATGACCCATAAATATTTCGAATGTCTTTAATCCCAAAAGTGATTTTTGAAATAAGACAAAAATATGCCGCACGTTTTTGACGTGCTTAAGACAGCCGTATTTGAAATGTTTGTATTTGGCCATGTGTTGCCTCAAGACTGTCCATGTGTCGATTCCATATAGCAAGCTGCTGTCAAGACAGGACTACAAGATTCTGCTCTTGGGTCGAAGCGAAGGCTTAGAACGGCTTGCAATTCCCTTAGTTTTCCAACACAGTTATAACTTTAGCGATACGGCTGCTGGCGTATTTATCAGTGCCGTAGCTGGACTCGGTTCCAGCACCCACTACGGCACCAAGGTATTCAAAAAGATCAACTTGCCGAAGCATTGCACCACGGAGTTCTAGCTGTTTACTGACATCTTCGGTGTTTGGAAGACACATCCATATAGACTTGGTGGTGAGGTCGGACTAACTCCGGCAGAGGTCCCAGCCACGTCGTGTGACACGAGTGTCATGAAAGTAACATGAGGTCGTTTATGTAGCCTGACTTTTTTTGATGCGAGTTGCGTCAACTTAGCCCTAAATCGTAGCTTACAGTTTGTTTTATGCATCACTTTTATGCCACTACTGCTCAGATAGTTCGCACACTGATTTCTCCAAAGCCACATGTCAAACATCAAGTAGAAATTCCATAGAGTCGCTCCGACACAACAGCCCAGACGGACACCTGTTTGAACTCGGAAACACGACCCCGAGATCATTGTTAAAAGTTACCCTGGCATTGAAGTCAAGGTGAAATACCTTCGATCAAAGCGATAATATTTTGTGGCCGTTGCAGCGTTCTAGAAATGCCCACTTTAGCTCTGGATCGCAAGAGTCAAATGCTCTCTTTAAATTTACAAACAGCCTGTCATCCGTTCCATCTTCACCGCTAGAGGTACTACCAAATTCCTTTTTCAGTCGTCTGATTCTATGTATACACTCCATCGTGATTCGAGAATTCCAAAATCCGTGTTGTTCCTCGCCCCAGATAGCTTCTCCTGCTATTTGCAAGCAATCGTTGACAAGAGTGTTGACCAATTTCGACAAAACCTCAAGCAGCACAATGTATCTCCAATTGTCCGGGTTATCGTGGTTTGCTTTGTGCTTGTAAAGGGATAACCAAAACGGCTTCTTTCCACAATTGCAGAATTGCTGGAGCCTAAACGCCATCACTACCAATCCATGCAACACGAATCAAGCTGTGAATTCTGGAAGCCAATTCGTCATAATCTTTTACGCATTCGGCAGGAAGACCTGAAAAGTCTTCCAACTTACCATTCTTCAATCGTTTGATCGCAGGCTTGACATCCTGTAGTGACGAAGTCCGTGTTTGGGCGGTAACTGGGAAGTTCATCAACCACAGACCAATCCACTTATCTGGACATGTACAAGATTTGTTCCAAATGCTCCATAATAACACCCAGTTTAGAATGTCGACATAGCTGTTGTCACCGAACGCCACCCGACAAGCAGCTCTTTTACAAAGAGCCTTACAAATTTAAATGCCAAATGTTGATCAACTAAACTGCAAACAGTTTGGGATTGTTGTGTAATGTCGTTCAAATAAGCTGACAAAGCTCCACTCGTCCGGCGCATACGATGTCTTCCACTATTGTAGCGTTGTTTTTCCACTGTAGTCTTAGAAGCTCTTTATTCTTCGAAGCATTTCTGACAATCCGCCGTCAGATCCGATAGTTGTCGAAAATTTCCAAAGGTCCATGCCTTATTTGAATCATTCATAGTGGCCCAGCATTCAACTGCTCACTTCCTGATCGTAACTTCTAATTTATCTGTCGTCGGATCATCATTGAGCAATCTGCAATTCAGCTTGTAAAAGAATATGCTTTTGGTAGTCGTATCAGGAAGTACCGCAACATTGATTTTCTGGACACGGTTGAAAGCCGCCTGGATGTGCTGCTGTACTAAGGATACAACTTGTCGTCTTTGACACCAGCACTAGCGGACCTTACGGATGACTAGCCTGTGATTAGAGTTAATGTGAACTCCTGACATTGCTTTAACATCGACTACTATTTCCCACCAATTGGAGCTTGACTAGCGCCAAATCCGGCATCGCTAGATAAACAAACCTTAGGTGATACTGGGCAGTATGGAACAAGTTGTGATTGACCGCAGTATTGGTTACAGATAATCTTTCAGATCTATAGAACAACAAGTGCTCCCCCATTTCGAATCAGTCACCTAAGTCTAATTCAGGAAGTCATATCACATCGCCCAATTCATTGTCAATTGTACTGCATTCCCTTCTGGAGTTGAAATCTCCACTAATCCACACGAAGGCACGCCTGCATGCCTTTATCAACACCATTGAGCATTCTGTAAAGAAACTTGGCAGTTGGAGCATAAGCTGCCATTATGTACCAATCTGGCTACGTACCGCCTGCTTTCAGTGAAATCATCATCACTCTTCCACAGTCATCGGTTTCAGCCCGTTGCCCCGCAACATACCATGCCTCCGCAACCGCGAAACTCAACAATATAGTCCTACTCCACGGTGGAAGGCGTCGCTTCTATTGTGATGAATCAATAACCAGCCACTGTCCGAATCTATGGCACCGTCTCAAGAAAATCCCTATTCACAAGCTTGTATCGCAAGGACTGCGTGTGTGAGCATCACTATCTGCAGAAACTGTAGCCGAGTAACCGTATGTAAGCGTATCGATCGAACATTTGCTATTGCCAGCTTTGCCCTTTTCGGTTAGACATCAATTCGTCACCCGAAAATCGTATTCTATCAGCCAACCGCGAAACAAAGGTGAAAAAATGAACTGAAGCCACACGACAGTGAGCCTATCGTTCCGACGATGTATTCTAATGCAGGTTGGTCCATCGGCACAATGGCAGCTGAGTAATCGTTGAGACCACGATGATCCTTTAGTCGCCTTCGTTTTTATCACGAGTACCTTGCCACCGCTGCCCGGGTCCCGGCACATTATGCTGTTCACACTTTGACGAATCTGTCCTCGAATTTCGGGCCTGGGATAGGTCAGAATGGAAGGACAGCCACAGTTGGCCTTCCTGAAGCTTGTATATATATACGATTTATGTTCATGTAGAAATATAACTGGTATTAAAACCTGAATTATCCTTTAACAATTATCTTCCCGTCCTTCCGTGCATAATGTTATCGAGTTTGTCCTTCAGCGTACGACTACGTTTTTATTCGCTTGATTTGACAGTTTTTTAAGGAACCAAGCAACAGGTCTAAAAAATCATAGTGGCTAGTGTGCAATACACGCAGCCAATCTGTTCTGGGTTCAGTTTAATGTAGCGGCAAAAATTTGCTCGAAATTGAACCAAATACAAGTTTTTAAGGAACCAAGCAACAGGTCTAAAAAATCATAGTGGCTAGTGTGCAATACACGCAGCCAATCTGTTCTGGGTTCAATTTACCGTAGCGGCAAAAATTTGTTCGAAATTGAACCAAGTACAAGTTTTTTAAGGAACCAAGCAACAGGTCTAAAAAATCATAGTGGCTAGTGTGCAATACACACAGCCAATCTGTTCTGGGTTCAGTTTACCGTAGCGGCAAAAATTTCCTCGAAATTGAACCAAGTACAAGTTTTTTAAGGAACCAAGCAACAGGTCTAAAAAATCATAGTGGCTAGTGTGCAATACACGCAGCCAATCTGTTCTGGGTTCAGTTTACCGTAGCGGCAAAAATTTCCTCGAAATTGAACCAAGTACAAGTTTTTTAAGGAACCAAGCAACAGGTCTAAAAATCATAGTGGCTAGTGTGCAATACACGCAGCCAAGCTGTTCTGGGTTTAGTTTACCGTAGCGGCAAAAATTTCCTCGAAATTGAACCAAGTACACGTTTTTTAAGGAACCAAGCAAAAGGTCTAAAAATCATAGTGGCTAGTGTGCAATACACGCAGCCAAGCTGTTCTGGGTTCAGTTTACCGTAGCGGCAAAAATTTCCTCGAAATTGAACCAAGTACAAGTTTTTTAAGGAACCAAGCAGCAGGTCTAAAAATCATAGTGGCTAGTGTGCAATACACGCAGCCAAGCTGTTCTGGGTTCAGTTTACCGTAGCGGCAAAAATTTCCTCGAAATTGAACCAAGTACAAGTTTTTTAAGGAACCAAGCAACAGGTCTAAAAAATCATAGTGGCTAGTGTGCAATACACGCAGCCAATCTGTTCTGGGTTCAGTTTACCTTAGCGGCAAAAATTTCCTCGAAATTAAACCAAGTACAAGTTTTTTAAGGAACCAAGCAACAGGTCTAAAAAATCATAATGGCTAGTGTGCAATACACGCAGCCAATCTGTTCTGGGTTCAGTTTACCGTAGCGGCAAAAATTTCCTCGAAATTGAACCAAGTACAAGTTTTTTAAGGAACCAAGCAACAGGTCTAAAAAATCATAGTGGCTAGTGTGCAATACACGCAGCCAATCTGTTCTGGGTTCAGTTTACCGTAGCGGCAAAAATTTCCTCGAAATTGAACCAAGTACAAGTTTTTTAAGGAACCAAGCAACATGTCTAAAAATCATAGTGGCTAGTGTGCAATACACGCAGCCAATCTGTTCTGGGTTCAGTTTACCGTAGCGGCAAAAATTTCCTCGAAATTGAACCAAATACAAGTTTTTTAAGGAACCAAGCAACAGGTCTAAAAAATCATAGTGGCTAGTGTGCAATACATGCAGCCAATCTGCTCTGGATTCAGTTTACCGTAGCGGCAAAAATTTGCTCGAAATTGAACCAAATACACGTTATTTCATCCATGAAACATTAGGCTATAAACATGATTTATCGGTTATATCTTGTTATCGTTTAGATCTCTAGGGTTCCATGCTCGCAATGGATCTGCTCTAGGTTCCGTGCGCCGCAGCGGCAAAAATTTTTTGAGCAAACATTAGTTCGTGCATGAAAGATTAGGCTATAAATATTATATGTTGTCCTCGACTAAGTAGGTAATATTTCATAACATATAGCCTCATCTTATGTTATCCGTATCTAAATGAATTTGTGGAGCGCATCTTGGCTATGGTAAGTCAATTTTTTTATTTGCCCTTCTCGGACGGACGAAAAGATTATGACTTGCCATGGCCAAACATGTCTGTTATAATTCATTATATGCCTAAATGGCTCGGAAGTTTCATTTTGTCCTGCGCGTTCAGAACGACCTTTGTTTGCTGTTTAGCATTTTGAAATTTAGACCTTTGATTACAGTTTGTTTTAATATAATACACATGGGCGCTGATAAAGGGAGGGGGACAGCGGGACTGGTGAGGGACAGTCCCCCACTGATCATAATATACTCTTTTAACAAGGTAAGAATTAAAACGATGTTGCATACTTTGGCATTTTATATTTTTATATTTTCACTTTTTTACATTACATTACATATGTATTATGTCTAGATCTGTCCTACAAAGCTGTCAACCCACTTTTCAAATTAGATCTGCGCCCTTGATAATACACCTGTAATCTTAACGTTGAAGACAAAAAGTATTGGGCTTCGATATATGTTTTATTAATATTGTGACCATTAAACCGATATATTGAGAATATTAATCACTCTATGATGACCTGATAAGGGTCATGAGATGTATTTTGATCATACCAGTTCTAAACGTGGATTTATTTCCATTTCCGAGTTCTAATTCTAGAGCTTTCTGGACATCTGGACGCATGCCGACCTACATTCCTTATCACCACTAGTTTTTTTATCCAGCGACTGTTGGCTTCGCTCGAGCTAATTATGAAAGGTCGCCGGGCCGGCTACACCTCAATCACTCACATTTGGGTAATCGATTACAAAACGATCGCCGAAGATCAGCTCCAAGGCCTCAAAGCTGTACCTGGAATTGTCGATGTTCAACCGTTTTGGAAGCTACTTTCAGCCCATGGTACTATGGGTTTAAGCGGGCATACTGCATTACCGAAGCTATCATCGGCAACCTGTCGGCGAAGTCCTGGTGATCGAATTGCATTTTTGCCGTTTTCAAGGTTTGTACTATGTTTGAAACTAGCTGGTACTGAAACATTGGCTAAGCTTAATTCTAAAAAACCTGCTGTATATAATTAAATCAACTCGAATTAAATTAGAGTATAGAATTAACGTTTGTTGGCTGTAAAACTGGGCTCTGTTAGCTGAACTGATTCCAAATACAACGCGTGTTGCATTTTGTTCAGGATGAATAGAATCACAATGAGCTAAGTCAAACTATAAATGTTGATTTACATTGACTAGGTTGGATTATACGTTCTCATACTTAATTCTGTGCATTTGATTCAAGGGAAATACATGCATTTGCCACATAAGAAGCTGAAATTATTGGAGCTGCTGGTGCGATCAGTTTCGTCTCTCCCGACGTATGATGTGTCAATTTCAGCCATTTAACCCTGGTATTTTATTTCCACATTACCCAGGCTGCACAATAATTATTGTGCTGGTCTGGAGCTGATGAGTGTGCCAGAATAATTGCGGTTCGGTCATCAGGTCATATTCTCGCGGTCTATAATGATCATGACCTTTATTTCTAAGCCTTCTGGTACTACTTGGTCACCAAGATGATCGATAGAGTAGTTCTGGGCACCAGGCGATTGTCCGGGTAGGCAGGAAGCCGGTCGAACGGCAGCCGTTAAACCTTCAGGAAAAACGGGCCAGCCGGCAAACCTACGTGCGCCGGAAAAACGGCCAGTGGATTTACGGGCCGGCCAGCGGCTTTCACTGCTGGTATCCAACAGTCGACCAGCGGACCTCTCCAAGATTAATTTTACAAAATTTGTCGAAGATATTTTCTTAGAAATCTAAATTTTTCGATGCTGGTTATGTACCGAATTTTTTATTGCTCATTTTGAGTATTTAAATGTGATTAATTGCTATGCGGAACAGATTATTTAGTATGCAATCATCTACTACACCGTTACACGTGCAAAACCGCACCGCTCCTTACGCTGTAGTCATCATTACAGTGAATCGAATGCTTAATCTAAGCCAAGCCGCCTCGAAAAACAGCTTACATTTTAGAACAAATCTTATAGCAACTCTAGCTACCTGGCGCGGACTCTAATGCTTACGGAATAAGGTAAATCAGATATTGCTCTACGCTATATTATTTGCATTTTTTGCTGCATGAGTGTGGTAAGATCCGAGATTTTTTCAGATGGTAGGCATTCTCAAACTGTCGCGTCGAAGTTTGCCAAAATATCCGCAGTGGGACCGTTCAACGCTGCCTAATGCTTAATACATATCTGTCCAAACACAAATGTAACATTGGTTGCAGTAAATGCAGCTTTAAACAAGTTACCCTGCCGGAAACACATACTATGTGTCAAGAACTTTCGTTTGAAAATGAAAAAGTTTTCTTCTTAAAAGAAGAATGTCACAGCGGTCATATTGATATTAACAATGGAATTTATGCGCCTGGACTACATATAATTATTTAAATATAAACTTTACGACGGTTCAGCATAATATATGGTTTTTAAAACATGTCAAATTATTTGACTTCAACGTTTGAGAATATGCTGTCTATAAAATAGCAAGAACGAATTCAGACCTGGTAAAGTTGATAATATAATTTTGGATGACATCAATTCTCGGAATTCCTCAATGTTTCCATGTCAATTGTAGTCAACAAATCCGAGACGTTTGCTGCATGCCATTTTTGCCTGGCATGCAGACTCCAGCGGTCGGATTTGAAAAGGCTTTTATGACTACAACAGATACGTGCACTGCAGTGTAATTAAAGCTTTAATGCACACTCTGACAGAAGGTGAAATCAATGTCACAGCCTGACGGCTGTGACAAAAATTGTACATGTTTTGACAGGGTGTTACGTTTCGATATAGAAAATTAAATATAATGTGCTATTTTAACGATAGTAGGGATCGTACTTGAATCAATTTGTTAGGCTACAATAAAACACTAAAACATGTATAACCCTACAGAAAACATTAATATACACCAAACTGCAAGCGCCACAGGAACATAACAAAACTTTTATTCAAAAGAATAACGGTATAATCTATTTTTACATAATATTAAAATAAATATGATAGCCACAGCACCTTGGCACACAATATCCTGCTCGTGCTGGGTACACTGGACGTTCAGAGTACCGGTCGGATTACCGGCCGGCCTAGCCGTCCGAAAGTCGGTGGACACGACGAGGCTAGGCCGGTTGCTTTGTCGACTGGTGCCCAACACTAGTATCCTGCTCGTGCTGGGTACACTGGACGGTCAGAGTACCGGTCGGATTACCGGCCGGCCTAGCCGTCCGAAAGTCGGTGGACACGACGAGGCTAGGCCGGTTGCTTTGTCGGCTGGTGCCCAACACTAGTATCCTGCTCGTGCTGGGTACACTGGACGGTCAGAATACCGGCCGGCCTAGCCGTCCGAAAGTCGGTGGACACGACGAGGCTAGGCCGGTTGCTTTGTCGACTGGTGCCCAACACTAGTATCCTGCTCGTGCTGGGTACACTGGACGGTCAGAGTACCGGTCGGATTACCGGCCGGCCTACCCGTCCGAAAGTCGGTGGACACGACGAGGCTAGGCCGGTTGCTTTGTCGGCTGGTGCCCAACACTAGTATAGACAAGATTGTATAGTAGGTATAATCGATCGTGGTTAATAAATAGTGCATAAAAAACTTTTTTTTACTGTTGTTCTCTCAAAATGTTATAACTGAGGAGCCCTTCTACGACGCATCAGCTCAAAGACCTTGTCAAATAATCAATTATTATAGCGGAACAACGGGCCGACCAAAAGGAGTTCTGCTGTCACATCGTGCGCTCGCTAGTTTCCTATTTACATCCCCGTGTGAAGGCGTGGGTAATCTTCTTCCGGACAAGACCGATATCTATTTGCCGATGTTACCGTTCTTTCACGTTGGTGGCATTTACGCGCTGATCGCGTCGCTTCATCGTGGATCGACTCTAATTTTGCAAAAATCGTATGAACGAATGGAATTTTGTAGGTAAGTTAGGCGATAACAGAACAAAAACAGATTTTGTTTTGTCGCTTTCTTGTTTTTAAGCATTTGTTACATGACATTTTTAGCGTGGCTTCAGCAAATTAGCAAGTGCAGTTGCATGAAAAAGGTTTTTGGTGTAACGCGAAGCACACTTAGCGGCACGATGGCTCGTGTGCCATGATAGATTGCAGGTCATAATATATAGATAATGGGTTACAGTGGATCGTTGGTTGTGATGGATTTCGGATTACGTGTCGCGACGGATTGCGTATCACGAGGTATCGCTCGTCACGATAGATTTTTGGTTACTATGTGTCGCGCGTCACAATGGATTTTTTGTTAAGATGAGTCACGCGTTACGATGGATTTGTGGTTATGATGGATCAAACGTCATGACAGGTTTTTGACTGCGATGGATCACAGGTCGTGAAGAACTGCAGATCACAGGTCGTGAAGGAGTGTGGATCACGAGGGATCATGCGTCAGGGGGAGTTTTGTTATGATGGGTCACGATGGATTTGTGGTTATGATGGTTACGGGTAACGATGGATTTTTGGTCAGGATAGAGCACACGTCATGAAGGATTTATGGGTTGTTTGATCTTTGCGTACATAGAGCGGCTGACAAATTGGCGTGTTTTGGAACTTAAGACAGTTGAAATATTTCGAGTGGAATTGTGCTCTGCTGTGACGGATCAATTTAGAAACAAAAATAGGATGTTGGCTGCTAAAAACTTTTTCAAATTGCTAAGCTATGAGATAAAAAACCATGGAGGAAAAGTTGCGTCGACCGGGAATCGAACCCGGGCCGCCCGCGTGGCAGGCGAGCATTCTACCACTGAACCATCGACGCTTGTCTAAGCACAGTTTTCGTGCGATTTTAGTGAAATTTCATTATTATTTCAATTTAATTGCCAGTCAAGTGCACAAATATCAGCTACAGCATTATATGAAATTCATAGTAGTAATAGAAACATCGATTACAGATAAGTTTATAGATACCTTCTTATAATATAGAATACATAACTAACTATATATCTACATGCAATATATTGCATTAAGAAAATCTTATTTCGTGGGCAATTAAGAAATGATCCTTATATTCCATGTCAAAAGCGATATAAGCTTCAGCATCAATATAAATTATAGTATATATATTGCCGTGGCCATTAATACTGGCTGCTGCGCTGAGGCCCTGTGGTCAGCAATTAAACGGAGAAAATGTATCGCTACATAGATGGAGCGGGGCTGATATATCCCCCACCAGACTTTTCGAAGACGAAATTCTTGAAGTTTAGGTTTAAAAACATGAAAATTATTGCGCCTTCGGCGCCTAGCTCTCTTTTATATCCGCCCGACACATGCTCAAAGTCCGAAGTTCAAGGCGGATCTTAAATCTTTAAATCTTTGAATTAATAAATCTTTGAGAATTTTTTGGAACTCAAAATTTTGTAAATATTTTGCCAATTGTCCTTAAATTTTTTGTCAATTTTTCCCCAATTTTAGTAAATTTTCCCTCGATTTATGCCAATTTTTGCAAATTTTTCGGTGCTTTTCGTGTGAAGGGGATAGGGTGGGGGGGCGGGGGTTGAGCCGTCCAAGCCTTTCCCTGTGACTATGTATGATCTTGCTGGTCGCGAATTATACCCAACGGACTAAAATTTTTGAATTCTAGATTCGAAAATATTTAAATTTTCGGGTCTCTGTTGTACAACTGATTATCCACCAACAGGCATAGTTTTCCTGAAGTTGAGATATAAAAGTATAAAAGAAGTGAAATTTTTTTCGCGTTCGGCGAGCATATACATTGCTGAACTAGCTTATGGAGAATTATCGCCCCCCCCCCACCGGAATATCTGGCTATGTTGCTGCCCTGATGAATTCATTCACATTCCAATTCTTGATACATTAAATAGCTTAAGTTGGTACCTATTTTCTTAATCTTTTAGTTTCTCGTTTGATCACGAAAACTAAATGGTGTACAGGAACGCAACATTCTCTTATTCAACACATTACAGGAAGAACAACATCGGCATAGCAATGATTTAATGAGGTTAAAAGGCTGAGCTGATGCGAAAAAATTCTCACGGTACATCACGACCCACTGAGAAAAACATAAAATTAATGTTTACAGTGCCTATCTATTGACTTTGTGTTTTAACTCAAGTAAGTATATGAGTCGTTCTAGACTACATCACGACCCACTGAGAAAAACATAAAATTAATGTTTACAGTGCCTATCTATTGACTTTGTGTTTTAACTCAAGTAAGTATATGTGTCGTTCTAGACTACATCACGACCCACTGAGAAAAACATAAAATTAATGTTTACAGTGCCTATCTATTGACTTTGTGTTTTAACTCAAGTAAGTATATGTGTCGTTCTAGACTACATCACGACCCACTGAGAAAAACATAAAATTAATGTTTACAGTGCCTATCTATTGACTTTGTGTTTTAACTCAAGTAAGTATATGTGTCGTTCTAGACTACATCACGACCCACTGAGAAAAACATAAAATTAATGTTTACAGTGCCTATCTATTGACTTTGTGTTTTAACTCAAGTAAGTATATGTGTCGTTCTAGACTACATCACGACCCACTGAGAAAAACATAAAATTAATGTTTACAGTGCCTATCTATTGACTTTGTGTTTTAACTCAAGTAAGTATATGAGTCGTTCTAGACTACATCACGACCCACTGAGAAAAACATAAAATTAATGTTTACAGTGCCTATCTATTGACTTTGTGTTTTAACTCAAGTAAGTATATGTGTCGTTCTAGACTACATCACGACCCACTGAGAAAAACATAAAATTAATGTTTACAGTGCCTATCTATTGACTTTGTGTTTTAACTCAAGTAAGTATATGTGTCGTTCTAGACTACATCACGACCCACTGAGAAAAACATAAAATTAATGTTTACAGTGCCTATCTATTGACTTTGTGTTTTAACTCAAGTAAGTATATGTGTCGTTCTAGACTACATCACGACCCACTGAGAAAAACATAAAATTAATGTTTACAGTGCCTATCTATTGACTTTGTGTTTTAACTCAAGTAAGTATATGTGTCGTTCTAGACTACATCACGACCCACTGAGAAAAACATAAAATTAATGTTTACAGTGCCTATCTATTGACTTTGTGTTTTAACTCAAGTAAGTATATGAGTCGTTCTAGACTACATCACGACCCACTGAGAAAAACATAAAATTAATGTTTACAGTGCCTATCTATTGACTTTGTGTTTTAACTCAAGGTTATGAGTCGTTCTAGACTACGAGTTTGCTATATTCCGATCAACGCATAGGCGCAAATACTGTAGGCGACGGCGGGACGCATCCGACTCCATAATTATGTCTCAAAAATATGCCGAGGTGGTCGGTGACATACATATATAGAAGCATGTCTGCCTCCCCCCCCCCCCCTCAGCCGCGACCCAAGTTAGCAGAGTTAAACAAAAATAGGTCCTCGGCGGGGGAAGAAATGTCGACGCTCCTGAGGGATTAGGGATCTACGCTCATCGTTTATTCCTCATGCCAACAGACCTATGCCTAAGCCGACGCTTATGCTCAACGCCAAATGATCCACGCTTAGTCCGTCGCTTTAGCAAAAGTACGTTCAAGACTGTGCAAAATCACTTTCGTTTTAAAAATGAAAAGGTTAAAACGTTTTTAAATAAAATCGTTTATTCCAGGCTCATCGAAACCTATTCGGTCAGCCATATTTGGGTCGTGCCGTCGGTACTTACGTTTCTTGCAAAATCAACTCCAGCCAAGCACGCTACGCTGAGTTCGGTGAAGAAAATTGTATTTGGCGCAGCGAGCGCTGGCCCAGAATTGATTTCAATTGTTCGACAACGATTTACAAATCTTCAAGTACTGTGTCAGGTATATATACCGTAGGGCCAATGTAACTTTTAGGAACGGAAACGAAATGCATGCCTTGCGTTCTCGATATACTAAGTCTTAGTCTAAGCTAAGGTCCCCATATGAGCCATATACTAACATAAGCCTAAGTAGGGCGGCTGCCACCCTGCGAACCTCCCGCTCTAAGCTGTGCTTTTTTCTGTCGTTATAACGTCCAGCCCCTAAAGGTGACATCGGCCAACCGTTGCATTAGTTTACAATTAGTCTAATATTCGATTTGCATTCTTATTAGTTTTAGGATTTAGTTTGTGGATGTAGACACTTTGTACCTTGCATTCTATAAATCTTTGATATGAACAGTTATTGATTATTGGTAATGTATATATAAACACCTCTCAGTTTTCTAGTATATTCTACCAAGAGTCCGTAAATACGATTTTGTAGAATAGTATGACACTCGATCATGTTCATGTACTATTGGCTATCCCAAGATGTGGTCGGTTTCCAGCATCCCCCAAGGACTTCATGGGTACCGATAAGATACATTGGGAGTATGGTGTACCCCCCGCTACCCCAAGACCATTGGGAAATAAGATACAGCCGGAGCAGCAATAGCCAGTAGCTTCGATTCTTTCTCGAACCTGAATGGTTATCGGCCAAGGTAATATCTGCTACTCCGGTGGGCATTCAAAGACCCTTCAGAATGGGTAAGCCGAAAAACGACCACATCATCGGATACCCAATAGTACATGAGTACGACCAAGTGTCATACTCTTCAACAAAATCGTCTTCCATGGACTCTTAATATTACATAGCATATCTTATCGGCTTGGTAATATCTGCTACTCTGCTGGGCATTCAAAGACCCTTCAGAATGGGTAAGCCGAAAGACGACCACATCATCGCATACCCAATAGTACATGAATAGGACCAAGTGTCATACTCTTCAACAAAATCATCTTCCATGGACTCTTGATATTGCATAACATATCTTATCGGCTTGGTAATATGTGCTACTCCGCTGGGCATTCAAAGACCCTTCAGAATGGGTAAGCCAAAAAACGACCACATCATCGCATACCCAATAGTACATGAATACGACCAAGTGTCATACTCTTCAACAAAATCGTCTTCCATGGACTCTTGATATTGCATAGCATATCTTATCGGCTTGGTAACATCTGCTACTCCGCTGGGCATTCAAAGACCTTTCAGAATGGGTAAGCCGAAAAACTACCACATCATCGGATACCCAATAGTACATGAATACGACCAAGTGTCATACTCTTCAACAAAATCGTCTTCCATGGACTCTTGATATTGCATAGCATATCTTATCAGCTATGTAATATCTGCTACTCCGCTGGGCATTCAAAGACCCTTCAGAATGGGTAAGCCGAAAAACAACCACATCATCACATACCCAATAGCACATTAATACGACCAAGTGTCATACTCTTCAACAAAATCGTCTTCCATGGACTCTTGATATTGCATAGCATATCTTATCGGCTTGGTAAACTGCAAAAACATTGAGTCGAATTTGGCATTTTGAGCCACTAGGGCTTTGCTCGGCTGGGAATGAGTCAAATTTGGCTCTTTGATTTTTAGAGTGTATGGTCACTGATAGTATTGCGTTAATGCTTTTATCAAAGCTCAATCCTACATCATATCTTGTAATGATTATGATTTATCAAGGGTAATTCAGTAGTGTTATAAGGTAGATAAAACTGGTAGCTCGTCGGAAAAACCAGGCAAAAATTTCATCCTCGGTCTTGTCAGTGCAAAATCCAGACGACCCGCCCCTGGGCTTTCAATAATTGGACCTGGCATCAAAATTTTGCAACCCTAATTTGAGCACCCTTTGCCCTCACTTTAATAAGCGATTAACGCCATCTCGATTTATTAATACACAGAAAGTTAACCAACCTGAAATTGACATTATTTGTATTATTTAGGCATTTTTGTAGGTCCGGTTAGGTTTGATTCTTGCAGTTTTTATAAGCTTCTCAAATGGTAACTCGAATGGTTAGATAATTTAATATCAATATTCAATTTAATACCCCGATTGGCTTTTGATACTACCAAAACTAAGCACATTTCGTTTTCTTATTAAAAACGAAATCCTGGCTGTGACATCAATTATTGTGATCGGCTTAAACATGACAGGCTAAAGTGATATGTAGCTGTATCGCAAATAAATTAAAATTCTGAATCAGCATACAATCGACGTATATATGTTTCGCTAATTACCCATCAGCTCCATACCATGGGAACTGTTTTTTTGGAGAAATTAGAGAGTACCGAAATTATAATAAGCCTTTCCACAGCTATCAATACCGGAGCTTTCATCAGCGATTCCTTTAAAATAAATGTATTTAATCATTTAAAAAAATTCTGTTACTTATAAATATTTTTTGTATTTATAACAATAGTTATTTATTCAACAACAATATCATTAAACAAATAATAAACATACATGTTCGTACCTAGAGATCAAAGTACAGCTAAAACATATGAACAAGCCTAAATTAATCTAAACCTTTCGTCAGTTTTAAAGATCATTCTATGAATTTAATTTTAATCTGTAGTTTTAGCACAGTTTTGTTGCCTCTTAAGCATAGCAAACCTGTGATGCTACTATCGTTCTATAATATAGGGGGCGGCGATATTCTTATAGGTT